>JAEQML010064488.1:0-22013 GCA_016904865.1 Pissodes strobi | reverse complement strand
TATATTTAGAAACGAAATAACTATATGCTTATTACAATTACATAATTTTAATTTTTAATTGAAACCTTTATATCTATGGAAAAACTGGTTTGATTTAATGTAAATAACATTCATCGTCATGTTTATGTTTTGTATTCATATTTGCTATATTCTTCTTATTCTTAAATACAAATATATTGGGCACAAGGGGCCTCATGACCTCTTTATTTTTTACGATTTTAACAACTTGCCGCCTGCGGTGGGCTTTTAAGTGCCTTCTACCTCTGCGCCCTCCCACTTTATAAATCCAGGAGCCGCCATTGCTGTGACTTAAGTATTTTCAAGGAAAGTTGTATAGCAATTATTGAAACCGTAATAATAATATAAAACTAGATATCGCTCAGTTTCATCTCTGTAGACGTGTACATCTCCAAGCAACTCCCGGCAGGGAGTGTACGCCGACAATCACAGAAAGATAGAAGGCAAACGGGCCAGAAAACGAAGCTTCTCGGTTCTACTAGTAAGTCTACTTCTCTAAAACAACTTAAACCGTCCTGAAAAACTTGACCCCGGTCAGAAAATCCCTCCGTGAAATCAACATACTAGAGTTTTGAGGCAAAGACATTAGGAATTGAGCAAATAAAATGAGGTATCAACAGAAAAGAATCAGAAATATTAACTAATTACCAATTAAACATTAGTTTTAGGTTAATGACTCTTTTCATGAATTATAATAAAATAAAAACAGCATAAAATAATAAAGATAGTCAATCAATCTTATCTATGTAACATTCACAGATATACCAATAAGAATAAGAATACTAAATACATTTCCAGGGAAAATCAGAACAAAATTCAGTTTACCCTGTACAGGAGTACTTAGAAATCCGCTGAGGCTAGATTCGTTGTCTCAAAAGTTGGTCAAAGCGGGACTTCTGCAAACGAGATCTAAAATGGAAATTAGGAAACTATCCACGTGTAATGGAATCTCAAAATGGATACACCATTTAAGCTGAAGTCACTCACCTGGTAAGCAGTACAATGGAAGATCCCAATTAAGGAGTAGCGTTTAAGCGCTAACAGACAACTAAACCAAAAAAGCAAGGCAAGGTATAGCCCAAGACTCCAAAGTACAGGCTGGACGGTAGATCTCTTCAAAAAGGCCTGATATTTTTTCCGTCACAATCCACTGTCTTGATAAGATGGTAAGATATTTAAGAGGGAAGCTAAAAGGTTGCTTGTTGCGAGAGCTTATATTTTGAGGATAATTTTTGATACTTGGGTGCCTGAAGTTTTGAATTTTTACTTACATTGACTGTGATATGTATAGATACTTACTTAGATTTTTGTTGTGTAATTTTCATTTCATTCCCGTATATGTATCTTTGTTTTGTTTTTCATTTATTCATTTTATTGTATTTTACTCTTTGGCTGGTAGCCTAAGTATATATATAAATGTATATTGTTTTAAAATTGTTTATTTTCCCTGCTTTGTCAGCAAGATTGTAACTGATATTTGGACGAATAAAAGCATTTTGAGTTTGAGTTTGTTCCAAAGGAGGATTTACTAAAAAGTGACGACGTGACTAATTATAGAATCGAAGTTAACAGACTTGGCAACACTTATCCAGCACAGCCACACTTCCCGTCAATTTCGGAAACAGGCATCCAAGACTTTGACATACCGAATCCTATTTTAATTAATTGCACAACCTAGCCTCAAGGAAAACGACAATTATCTAAAACGTTTTGCAAATACAACGCTCCGCTTGTCCCGCGCACTACCAACCTGTTCTGACGACAACTCGACTTTTCGGAATTAGAGAGTCAACTAATTTGTCACGAAATGTTATTATCCCCTGACGCCACGCCTTGATTAGCGTGCAGGAGAGTAGTTCATATCCGGATTCGCTCTACGTCAGGTGAGAAGAGATGATAAAGAAAGCACTTCGGATAAACAATAACAACGTATATTGGTCAAACTTAACGAGAAAAGATTAACAATGTTTGTCGGTCAGAAATGTTGATAAGATTATATTATACCCAAGTACCTACTAAGGTGCGCATGCTTTCTCGATTGAGGTATATTTATGAATTTTTTTTATAAGTCATTGGTCACTGTTTTATAAATATAGTTTTTCTTAAGAGTTTATGTTGTGTTTCATTTATAGTTAGTTTGGTTTAGATTCATTTAGAGTTTATACTTAAAGTTTGCACTTGAACATCACTGATTTTTACTTTGAAAATTACTTTTAATAAATCTCCTGAGACATGGAATACTGAGGGAAGGCAACTTCCAAGTCCGCGTGCATTATGCTCGAGCAAGGCGACTCAGGTAAGGGAATTGAGTCCGCGATGAATGTGTTCGAGCAAGACAACTCAGGTAAGGAAATTTAGTCCGCGGGCAATATGCTCGAGCAAAACGACTCAGATTTTGGTGAGATACAAAGTCTGCCAAACTGAAGGTTCGGTAGCGTATTTATATCTTAAAATCTGCTGAGCGTTGCATGTTTCAGGTTGATAATCGCTCGCGTTGCCTGCTCGCATTGTTTATAGTTTGCCTTTAATGTTTATATAATAATTTCCAAGTTCAAGTTTAAACTTAAGACAGGGTGATATTTATCTAGTAGTTTATGCATTTTAGAGTTCACACATTCCCCCGCCCTCTAAACGTTGGTCCCCTACGTAAACACGGCCTCTATTGCTTTAAAAGGAAATACCTCAATTCGAGAAAAGCTGTCGCATATTGCATCACAATATAGCTGTACAATAGAAAATATTATCAGATCCTTTGCTATTTCCTTCCTCGCCTCCACTGCAGCCTATTTCTTAGCATTGTTTGACATCCTCTTAAATTATTTGAGGATTTACCCATGAGAGTCTGCTGGAGAATCTAGTATGGACCTGCGCTGATGCTTGGTGTATGTATACATGTAACAAAAATAAAATTATTTTTATAAATTGTCTTAATGCTATTATAACACCAATTCTATATTTTCAAAATACAAAGAACAAGTAGTATGTAGAACACCACAACAGTTATCTATAATATTCACAAGACGGTCCTGTCTCCTAGTATTTTACCTATCAATATATATCATCCTATTTCTACGACTATATTTAGCAATGTTTATTTGTATCGTTTATATGCTAATAGACAGACGCCTATTAGCTAATCAACGTTTGGACACAACTTGTCGACTTTTTATAATACTGATATTTGTATCGCCATGATATTTTGTATGCTTTGAATAATTGCTATATATTCAGCCTACATGTGATGCGTCCACCCCATGAAAGTTGATCTTTGAATTATCACCTTTTTATCATAATTTTATAAATTGTCTTAGTAATATTTACAATTCTAATTCTAAATTTAGGAAGAAAAAAATTATTTCTCTCTAGACTCATATACACTAGTTATTCATTCTATAATATTCATTAGAAGGTCCTGTCTTTATATTATTTAGTAATAGGTCCTGAATTCTAATTTCGATATCCATAATATAGAAATGTATCAAACTTATTTATATATAAAGACGGTCCTGTCTTCTAATAGTTTACCTATATTGAAGTTTACTCAACCTATTTCTACAATTATATTTAAAAATGTTGATTAATATATATCCAACAAATTAAGTCATCCTGATCAGTTCAACTTATACATCTAACATTTGATCACTTAAATACGGTCCTGTCTATGCAAATAATATTTACTTCATAGCAGTTTACCTGACTCACTTATACTTCTTGACCTATACGAAATTTGCTGATTTTGTATAGCAAATTATTCATCTTAATAAATTCGGTGACATACTTCAATACGCTGACTTTGTTCATAGAAATTAAATATCTTTGCAACTAACTGTCCATATCATATGCCTTTAAGAATCTCATTATTTTTTCGTATTATTGCCTTGCAATATGATTTGGTTTTATTTTTATGATTTAATAATGATATTCAAATTACATTCTGATTTTTATGCTTGATGTGAATTAACAAAGGTTTTACTTAATAAAAGAAGACTATACGTTACTCTTCAGCTGTTCCTCTCTGTTTCGCTTTGTGGATGATAGGTGGCGACCGGATACGCCATCTTTTCTTGGTGACTGTCGTCCGGCTTGCTGATTGGTTATTCCTCTGGTTGGCTTTCCATCTGGTAGGTGTTGTCCTTGGTGGATTTTTTCTGATCTGTTGGGCTGGTTATTGACAGATGGTTCTCCTGGCGAATTGGCTCCTGTGTTCCAAGGCAAATTGCGTTGTTTAGCGGACTGCTTGTTTACTCGAAACCTGGCAGATGGTGTTCCTAGCGTGTCATGATGCAGGCTGTCATTTTCGGCTTTACGCAGCCGTCTGTCTGTGGACGTGGTGGGTTCCTTGTCCCACAATGTCGACTTGTGATGCTAGACGCGATCCGAAATAAGAAAACTGCAGCCACAGACGTCGGATTTACCGATTTTATGCATAAAGAAGAAGGCAGCAGATGGCAATATACTTATCTAGCCTCAATATAACAAAATCGTCGATTTCGCGGCATAAGCGATTCTGCCGAATTCTTAAAGAAGCATTCTTAGTAAGAAATTTAGGAAAATCATTCAATTCACAACAGTCTTCAGAGATTGCTCATCAAATGAGGGTTTGGAAATAACAGGTGATTAAATTCAAATTCATTTATTGCTTTCAAATCTTATTACAGACATAGCAACGTCACCAAAAAAAAAAGATAATTTATCCTGAGAGGTTTCTAAACCAAATTAAAACTAAGGTAGATATTAAGAATTATATAAAGAATAAAAATACAAGATAAAATACAAGAATACACATTAAGACATTACATGTTAAAATTTGGATTAAAACTGTAGATGCGCTTTCCCAACAGGTACCTGGTAATGGCTCTTTTAAATTTGAGAAAGCTGGCCTGTCGCCTTAGAATAGGGGGTAAAGCGTTAAAAAGGCTTTAATTAGTGCAAAGGATGGCGCTCTCTGGTAAAAGGTTGAGTGGAGCAAGGGAACACTGAGTTAAGTCCCAACCCTGGTCACAACCGACATGCCTTCTGTATAATGCGCGGCATTTTTTCGAAATACATCAGGGTTTTTCTTTACAAAAGTTACCAGAGTAAGAATGTACAAGGCTGGTGTGGTAAGAAAACCCAGATCAACACAGTGCACCCTACATGAGGTGCGTGGAGTAAGCCCTAACATGCATCTTACAATTCATTTCTGTGCAATGAAAACTGACCGAGCTCCCACTGAAGATCCCAAAACATATACTAAACTGCTTCCCTGTGGCACACCTTGTTCGATAAAGGATGGTGTCGGATAATGAACCTCCCCATTTGCTGAAATACATACACACTGTTTTCGACTATCTAGAATCAGTTTAAGGCAGTTTCCTCTAATCCCATATTTTTGGAGGATGAATAAAAGTAAGGAATGATTTATGGTGTCAAATGCCTTTGACAGATCGAAAAAGATACCTGCTACTTTCTTATTTTTGTCGATATTTTTCACGATGCAGGATATCACTTTAAAAACAGCCTGCTGGGTTGAGTGTTTGGGCCTAAAGTCAAACTGGTTTTTGGAGATAATGTTATGTGAAAGCAGAAAATTCATTAATCGGGTATAGATGACCCTTTCGAAAATTTTTGAGGTGGAAGGGAGTAAAGAGATAAATAATATAATTTTTTGGATTTTGCTCATCTCCTTTTTTTGTGTATTGGCACAATTTTTGCCTTTTTTAAACTGGATGGGAAGGTACCAGAGTCGAAGCAACTGTTTATGATGTGAGCCAAAGGGGCTGCTATGGTATGATTTGCATGTTTTAGAATTGCAATAGGGATTTCATCAATACCACTAGAATATTTATTTGGTAGATTTTTTTATGATGTGTAGCACCTCTTGGTGGTCTGTAGGAAATAAAAAGATTGTGGGAGTGTTATTTGTCAGATTACGGGATGTGGATGGATGAGGTATGGGGGCAGAGGAAGGGGTGTTAAATCTCTCTGCTGCATGCTTGCAATTTCCACAGGATCCCCCACTAATTCACCGTTCCCAGCCTTCAGAGCAATAGGTTTTTGAGAACTAGTTTTGTTTGTGTACTTGTTAAAAATATTCCAAGCAGTTTTTGTTTTATTTTTTGAACATATTATTTTGCTTTCATTTACAGATTTTTTGTATAGAGATATGAAATTTCTATTTTTTTTTCACTTTTATACTGATTGTATATAGCCTCATTGAGAGTTTCTTTGCACCATACATATAGCTCTTTTATGTAACTGGAATACTGTTTTATTTCTGGGTTTACCCAGCTCTTTACGTTGCGAGTTTGACATTTAACGGAAGAAAAGCTGCGACTGAAGTAATAGTGAAACATCCTATTTATTGTCCACACCAATGGAATTGAAAACATCTAGCCAGGATTCTGCTTTTAACTCATTAATAAATGCATTCATATTGCCATGAGAAAAATTGCGTCTATTCCCGACAGGTGCAGGTTTAGTGATATTTGCACTTAATTTAAATTTGAAAGTTTTTCCATAATGATCTGAGATATCTGTCAAAAGGATCCTACCATCTGTCCCACCATGAGGAAGATTGCTGAAGACATTATCAAGCTGTGTCGCAGAGGTTCGTCCTGCCCTCGTAATACCTGTTATGTGTGACTCAAGACCATAAGTGTTGAAAAGCTGATTCACCAAGGAGGCATAATTCCCAGCGGTTTGAAAGTTTATATTAAAATCCCCGCAAACTACCAGGAACCTATTAGGGTTATAGATGAAGTGCAGTAAATCTTCTAAAATTTATAAAAAAGTATGTAGATTTCCTGATGGTGACCTATAAATACAGATAAAATAATAATTTTATTTACAATCACATATTTGGAGACACAGAATTCACAGTGTTTTTCCATGGGCAAGACATTTATTTTACATTTACAGGATAAAATTTGTTATTCTCCGTTACAAATATGGCAGTCCCTCCACCTCGGGACTCGGAGCGAGATGAAAAAGCAATTGGTATATATTTTAGCAGTGATAAAGATGTACCTTGCAGCCAGTGTTCTGACATGCGGAAAATGTCTGGATTCTCCCTCTCCAGTAACACTTGAAGCTCTAGTGATTTGTTATTTACATGACGAACATTCAAATGTAGTAAGTGTAGCTCATCCTCAAATGTACACCTTACAGTCATTAATTCATATCTTGGTTGTTGATCTGACCATTTGTTTCCTGGCGTGTTACCAGCACTTGCCTCTCTGTTAAAAAATTTCTACCCAGGCCAAAGTTAAAGCGCTCAAAGGACACCCCACTGGGTCATAAATTCTCCTGGTAAACCATATCTTTAACACTGGGGTCTACACCCACCATGAAACTGTTTTGGCGTGGGTTTGGTTTTTTTACACTACATTTCTTAACTTGGATATCTTCCGTCTTAATTGTTTCTGCATGCTTTAAAATAAAATTTGTTACAATTTCCTCTGTTATATGGTGCTTTACCTTGGAGATGAAAAGCCATATTTTCTTATTTTTGTTTGTAGGTTTAATGGATTCGAAGTCCCCAAAATCCTCCTTTACACCTATTTTTCGATTTGCTTTTTTGCGATAAATTACTTCGCGAAATTCCGCAGTTTCACTTTTGTTTTTGTTTACATCCATGCTTCTTCTTTTTCCTCCTATGTGAGTCGGATCTCCCGATATGATGGCCGGAACGCCCGATGCTGTAGTAGGCATGATCGGCGCTTTAGCAATCTCAGGAGCCGCCCCGGTTGAACGGGTTGAGTCGACTTGGCAACGTCGGTACGGTCACTCTCGTTCGCCAGAAGTGTCGCAAACGATTTGCTGTTTCCAGAGAGAGGAGCATGCGCGATGGGTTTGGGTGAGGCTTCCGAAAGGTATTTTGTTTATTATTCTGATTTTTTAATTTTTCCTGTTGGAGTGCTCTGTTTTTCCACAACTCACAGTTTCCCGTTAGTATGGCATTTTTTTCTTCAAGCTCCTTTATGATTCGCCTTAGTAGTTCCAGCTCAGTTTGAATATTTTGTTTTGATTGTCGGCGTTTTCGGCTGCTTCTTTCGATTTTTCCGGCAAAAGGCACTCCTTTTCACAGCATATCTTTGATTTCAAAACGGAACTGTTATAGTGTATTTTACTAATATTAATTTAGAGAACCATTTTTTGTGGAGGATAATGTGTTTTTCTGAAAACAGCGTTAAATTTTTAAGGTACTTTGGTTTTGAATTTAAAATACAAATGCTTGTTGGCTATTTTGACTTAGGTTTAGTTTATTTTACTTGCTGTACTGTTTCTTTTACCAATTTATTTTTAAATCTATTATTTTTTAAGGTTTGGTATTTTGTATAATTCATATAATTATGGGCTTCGAAGAAAATAAAATATATATAATTAACATATTATATTTGTCCAAAGGTTAAAACTTGTTGTGAATAAATATGGCAACTTAATACTTGTGTCACGAATAATATGTATAAATGTGATATCGTATACTGCTCGTCTCCTATAAGGAAGGAAAGCTCTACCATTTTTCGATACTAATGGAATAAGAGACAAGTATTTCCATTAGTTGTCATCTATCCTCTCCTCAAAAACCTTGACTTTTCTTGGTAGTAATGGTTAATGCCTTTTCGATATTTTCACCTGTCCTCACCTACTGTTACATAACGTACGAAGGCGTTACATAAACTTGGCACCCCTTCCTGAGCATAAATTAGTTTATTTTCTATGATTTAAGATGAGGAAGGTCGACTCGTTAAGGTTGAAGAAAAAACAGTATAAATGTTTTGTCCGGTGGATCGGAGATTGGAACTCCGCTATCGTATCTCGTAGAGTTTAAAATATACAAAGAGCGCATTCGGGCCCTTTACATAATGGGTTTGGGTCATCGAGAAGGACGTAGTGCGAGGGTCAATGGTGTCGTCACGGAGAAAACGGACTTTTTGTCAACGGTCTCTCGGCCGAACACGCTCGTTAAAGTTTCGGCTGATGATCGTTAATCTTTCTGATCTCGGCAATTTGTTTTGCTTTTCGGGGTTCCAAGGACTTATCGATTCAAAACAATTATTATGGTCGGGCTTTAGGTTTACTGGCGAATGGGAAGCACTGGTGGGAAAATATACAGTCATTTAAGCACTTTTATTTCACTATTCACACCACGTACAGTGCTTATACATGTCGCATAATCGTACTCTTCATCATTTACTTATGTGAAATTGAAATATGAGATTATTTCCAGGAGATATTTCAGAAATTCCACTACACGGCTGCTTACCCCATTTTTATATAACTAAGAAATGGGTGTAATATCAACTAAAATTATGTAACATGAATGCATTTTTGAACTAATATATTGTTTCTCTTCTCTTTCAGGTAAGCTAATATCAGATTTGTCTCCAACGTGACCAAAAAGGTAAGTTCATACTAAAATAATATATATCCCGTTGAATTTTATCTGTACGGGACAACGAAACTGAATCATGTTTGTTTCGTTCGGCAAGAGCCTTTGTGTTAAGATTCTAATATTCACGCAATATCAAATTTGTGTCAAGTGAACTAGGGACCGAACCATGGCTCTTGAATTAAATGGAACATTTTATAGAAGGAACTTTGCTCTATGAGACCAAAATAACTCCTCAAGTTAACTCTGTTCGAAGGCATGGGCCTCGATTGTATCCAAACATGTCGATACACTAATTTTTGCTGGAACTGACTGGTATCTTATTGATTGGCCCGCGCATTATCCATTATTCGCTAAGAAATATATAACATGTAGGTCAATGACTCAAATATCAAATATTTGTTAAAAGCAATTAAAGCGTATTAATTTTAATAATAGTTTATAGGTCACAAAGTTAGTGTTGATTTCACAGAATTATCGATGAATGAGATTAAATGAATTTTTGAATTCAATTCAACATGCATATTCATTAATCATCGGTGCGAGTTTAATTAAAATTTTATTGCGCCCAGTGTATATCGGACGCTCTTTACTGATTTTTTGAATATGCTTAACTTAATATCTATGACTAATGGTTGGATTACGTAGATAAGCCGGGCTGAAGTAATTACTTCACGCAATATAGGGCTTTAGATGTTAGTATAATAAAAAAAAAATCTGCCACATAGATGCAATAGTATTTGATATTATTTTTCGAATATTTACTCCAAAGAATGGCCAAATAGGTCTTTTATGTTTTTTTTTTATAATTGTAACACTATATGCCAGGCTTTACTCAGCGGTTTCAACAATAATTAAAGGCGTGGGTCTATGACTTGACAGTCAGGTGAAGGCGCCACTAATTTTTTTAGAGACGTGTCATCTGCAAAAAGTAAGATTTTCCTGTTTGGGGAAGCCTTGTTTATATCATTGATGTATATTAAAACGAGCAGTGGCCCCACTCCATGTTCAACAATTCGCCAGTTTTCTGAGGGTTTTCCATTGTATGCAGTCTGTTGTTGCCTATTTCTAAGGTAACTTTCAAGCAAACCCACACTCTCGGCATCCACGCCATAATTTGTAAGTTTATTTATCAGGACATTATGAGAAACACAATCAAAGGCCTTTGAGAGATCGCAGAAGGCAGCACAGGAATACTGCCCCTCCTCAAAAGCATCCGCTATGAATCCTAGTCCAGCACGGCAAGAGTAGTGGACTTTTTGACCCTGAAGCCAAACTGGCTTTCGGTGAAGAGTTCATTCCCTTCAAAATAGTTGTACAGCTATTTTTTCAATAAATATTCAGAGATTTTAGACAAAACATGATTTAATGGTACAGGGCGGTAATTATTGGGGTCATTTTTATCTCCTTTTTTGTGGATTGGAACTACTTTTGAATTTTTGAAGCAAGCAGGAAAGACTTAATTTTGTTAAGGCAATGATTAACACATCTTTCACAGATCTTAGCATTCGAATATTTATTTCATAGATATCCTTGCTGTGCTTGACCTTTATTGCGTCCCTGACCTGTACAAAACTAACCTCCCCAAAACTAAAGCTCTGGTCCGTCACAAGACCATTTAGGTATTCCTCTGGGTCCCCTCCACCTTCTGGAATCGCTGCTAGAATCTCTCCTGCAATACTAAAAAAAAAATCATTAAAATCCTCAGCTGAGAGACTCGCTTCATTATTCATTCTTTCGCTTACACCCATAAAAGAGTTTACCACCTCCCAGGAAATTCTTACAGCACTTTTTGAACATAGAATATAATTTGAGTAAGCAGATTTTTTTGCTTCTTGAATTTTACTTTTATATTTTTTCCTAAAAGTTTTAATTGTTTGGTCGAATTCGGCTGAGGGCCTTATATTATATTATTTAACTCGTGTAACAATTTTAATTAGGTGGCCTGTGGAGTAAATGTGTATATATAGCCAGCAAGTATCTACGCGTGAAAGCGAAATGAGCTCAGTTCGATACCGGTATCAAGGCGAAACATTAATGTTGCAAATTGCAATTATTTGAAACAAATTATTGTCATAAGGCTTACAGCCAATTACAGTAAAAATAAATCAATTAATTATCCTAACATTACCAAAATGAATTCTCTACTCAAAACAATATCAGATAGGAGAATCATGAAAACGATTATCTCTAAGGCAATTATGATAAGGGACAGAAATAGGCATGATACACGATAAGAGATAACTTACAGCAGATTATCAGCAAGTTTGATAAGCAAAAATGCTAAGTTCAGTAAGCAAAAACAGGAAATAACGTTAATAGATACGATATAGAAAGCAAACGACCTACAGTCGTTTAACAGTAAGTTTATTAATCAAAATGATAATTAACAAGTGTTACAATATGTGTAAGCAGGCGACCTACAGTCGTTTAACGGTAAATTAATTAAACCAAATGATAAATAACGATAATAGTTACGATATAGGTAAGCAGACGACCTATAGTCGTTTAACGGTAAGTTCATTATTCAAAATGAAAAGTAACGTTAGTAGTTACGATATATGTAAGTAGACGACCTACCAGTGGCGCAGCTATCGTAGGGCAAACCGGGGCAGTGCCCCGGAGCCCCGTACGGCCTGTTTTTCAGCAGCAGTCGGAGTAAATTCACTTAGTATTGTACCTATTTAATACTACTTACCAACTAGGCATGACTGCCAATTATTGTCAATGTAATTGTTTTGCCGTAAAATGTATACTTTATATTCATAAGGTATTACTTTTTACTTTTATCCTAGCCTTAAAATAGGTACTAAAAGGGAAAAATGAATAATGAAAAAATGTTTATTTTAAATAAAGTGCTACCGCTTAGCGATTTAGCTTAGCGTCATTATTATAGCGCCATCTGTACTCGTAATAGTTAAGCAAACCACTAAATTTAAGCATCAAAAATCACATGCGCCACCGCCGCCGCCCGGCATCACCGCTTTGTAATTACGTCTCGTCTTTGAGGGATTCCCCGGTTTCCTGCCTCGAGATTTAAGAGATTTTTTACCCGCTGATTGTTATTTAAACATTTCATCTGTAAAGAAGAACTGCAGATTTAATGTAGATGTGTTGAGTATGAATAAAGTGATGTTTATATATTTTTATAGTAATAACATTGTATTGTGTATTGTGCCTAGTAATTATTAATAAGGTGCATAATAGAAAATAAGGTAAGTCACATAACTTATTAATTATATCATTTGAAAAATAAACTTTAATAATTAAATTTTTTATTACGCATGCATCATAATCAACGATTATCGCACGCTGCCGCGTGCTTAAAATGATGTTTATGATGCGCCTTCTTTTTTAAAGGTTGCTATAGAAACATTTGATCATGTCAAATGTGACAGATTTATTAATTCGTCAATACATCCCTTAACTTTAATATTTAAAACATTTTTGAGATTATGATGCATTCGTAATAAAAAATAGCGTATGATATACGTGTATAAGAGGCCTTTAAAGCCCTTGCGACTTACAAAACACTCCGCTGCGCGTCGTGTTTTGAAATATGTCGCGCGTGCTTTAAAGGCCCTCTTATACACTTATATCATAATATACTATTGTATTGTTTTTTGGTAAATATACCTACCTAAGTAAAATTATTTTGTTTAGTATCAGCATCTATCTATAGTGTCACACTTGGTTATCCATATTTAATAAATATTTGTTGAATAGAACAATTTTTAATTTCTTACCTATTTTTACTTTTTGCATTCATGACAATAAACATTTTTTTGCTGATAAATAATTTATATTCCTTCAAAAATTTTTGCTCCGGGGCCTCATGACTTCTACCTACGCCACTGCAGACCACAATTGTTTAACGGTAAATTCATTAAACCAGACGGTAAATTCATTAAACCAGACGGTAAATAGCGATAGTAGAGATCATGAAAGGTAGATCCCACTTGTATCTAGTATATTTGCAGAAATTGAATCCAAAGCCCTTTCCTGCGAAGCTACGTCTCCACCATGTAGTCTAGTCGTATTACGTCGACAAAATGCCTCTATCCGGCTAAATGTAACTGGAAACGTTTAGCCCCCAGGGAGGAAATTCTGCCCCACAGAAGGACCATAGTTAAATTATAAATAATTTTAACCATCCAATATAGACACACTAACATGTAAAGAACCTTTTTTATAGGAAGGGTAACCACACTATTCACCACACATCGTTTTTAAGCAATATTTCAGATAATTTCAGAAAATGAACATACTAGCTCATTTGCCAATTAGTTCATTCAATTCAGCGAATAAACACCCCAAAACTGCTGCATTCCATTCAGAAGAGAGCTATGCGTCTCGTCCGCGATCCGGAGTTGACCCGGGATCTGGATAGTCTATAACACCGCAGACATGTGGCCGAGATATCCCTCTTTTACAGACATTTTCAGAGCAGATATTCCCAGAGTTTGGCCCGCATCATGCGCCCCCAGCGACGCCTGTCAGGCAGTCGCGGCAGACGGCGGGAGCACACGCGTTGGTTGTACAACTCGAAACACCTAGAAAGTCACTTTCAAGGACTCCTTTGCCTGACGCACTGTGGAACTCACTCCCAGGACTCCCCCTTTTTTGTATATTGCTATTGTAATGCTTGTTTTCCATTGGTCTGGCACTCGCTTGGTATCTAAAATTTTCTGAAAAAGCACAGCAATATTTTCGATTATTATTTCTCCTTTTCTGTTTTTTAATTTTCCTGTGGTATTCCTGAGTTCTTCGTTTGTAATTCTATGATTTGTTCGTTGTCGCCCTCTTCTTATTCTTCTTCTTCTTCCCTTTCTACTGCATGTGCATTATTCCCTTCATTGTAGAGTTCTTTGATGTAAGCTGTCCATTTTTCTGCTTTTATTTTATTGAAATTGTTATATTCATTAATAGATTATTTTCTCCCTTTAAGCATTTTCCACACTTTGCGTTGCGCTCCATAAAAGTCGTGTTCCATCTCTTTGCTTGTCCAATATTCTCTTTTCAGGTTTCTTATCTTAGAGTTTACATGGTTTCTTGTATCTTTGTATTGCTCATAATTGTTAGGCGTCTTATTACTGCAACATTTTAGATATGCTTTTCTTTTTTCGTACTTTTGTTGCATTTGAGTTAATTTTCCTAACTCCTATACTTTCTTTTGCAGCCTGTAGTATGTACGATTCTATTTTTGTCCAGAGTTCGTTTACATTTTCCTCTTTTTTTAATGCATTTATCTTGAATCTTTCTTCTAGTCGTATTTATAAAGCCACTTCGTAGTTTGGCCCTCTAAAGACTCTATGTTTAACTTTTCGACATATTTGGGGGTCTTTTTCTTGTTTGGTGGGATCGTGTTGTTTTTTCTTAAAATATTTTAAGCGCAAAATTCAATAAGATGTTCTCCGTCTCGATTCACTATTTCTTCATTGAATCGTTGTTTGATATTGTCTATGTTATTATTTCCCACTTTCGCATTAAAGTCTCCAAGTATCACGAGTTTTTCGTTCCTCTGTATCTTGTTCAGCACGTCTTGTAAGGTGTTATAAAAATCTTCCGTTTCGCTTTCCGGTTTGCTTATGTCGGGAGCATATACTACTACAATATGAAGTTTGTTGATTGCCAGGTTTAAGGTTGTCTTTAGGATTCTGTGGCTGGTGTATTCGACATCCTCTATGTCCTTCTCAAATTTCTCATGAAGTGAAAGGCCCACTCCTGAGCTTGCATAATCACTTTTGTCCTTTCCGCTATATACATTTTGTTGTTCCTTTTCCTCTCTTTCTGGTTTCTGAGAGTACGCATATTTCGATTTTGTGGGTATTTATTTCTATCAGTATCTCTTGGTCTCTCTTAATCCACGATCTAATATTCCAGCATGCTACTCTTAGTTCAGTATCCTTTCTTGTAGTCCTATTTCTTGCTGGGGTCATCTTTAAGAGGTTCTGTCCTATATCCTAGGCTCTCTGATCGGTTCTATGACCATTTTTATTTTTACCGGGGCAGGTCGACCTGATTATCAAAAATAACAACGATTGTTTTAGATACTCAAACTATCTGCTGGCCTTGAGTGTCCAGACGAGAAGGGCTCATCAATTCCCCAAAAAAGAATATATGCCACATCAGTCAAGAGGGCGCTCCAAACGGTTTCATCTTTCGAGCGGCTCTGAACAGCATTCCTCGATACTGGTGGATTGTACTCGGAAGTAAGGTAGCGAGAGCATTGACAACACAAATCGACCAGTAAAAAAGAAAAATCGCACTACTGGATTTTGTAACATTTACAACGTTACACTATATGTGTATAGAAAATATTTTACTTAACCAATTCTTGCCACTTTGTACAATTGTTAGACACCTTGTTCTTTGTCAGCGAAATTCGTACAATATATTTGGCCACTTTAACGAATCTTGCGTCCTCGTTTATTTTTTGTGCCCTTCCCATCGCACGCAATATTTTTCCAGTTTGTATCCTCAGATGTGATAATTTACATGCCGGAAAGAAGCCGCGCGTTTTTACCATCCAATTTAGGACAGGAGTTTTGTATCCCTGTTTATCGTTTACTTTTTATTTGTGTTGCAGCAAAAGCAACAAATAAAATTGAAAAAGTGGTATGCCCGCAGGAAAAGTTTGTTTTGAGAATATGGAGCTTGGGGTTGAACCAGCAATCGAACATAATAAAATATGTTTCAGTAGTAAAAAAGGTGAATTTATGAAGGAAATATGTGGAGATATTGGAACTTGGACCTAATAATTGTGTGGTTCTTAAAAGTTACTCTAAAATATCAGGCTGGTTGAAATGATGCTCAACAAATCTCGTTGGACTATCGGAGGTGTCGATATAAAGCTCTAACGAGCTTATATGGAAAACCGCCCATCATTCAAAACATGATTTCTCCCAAATATGACATTTTTCAGATAGGAATATCGTATCAAATGTTTAAAACACTTGTGTTAGATTATTTAAAAAATCGAGATGTTTAAATTTGTCAAGATCGGCAAAAGCTATTTTTAGACGCATTTGCAAAATGCTGTTACTTTTTTAAAAATACTCTTTTTTGAATGCGATATTTTTAAAGCCCAAGTGTTAAGATTTTTCAGTAGGGTTGATATTATCATGATATACGAGGTGATCAATAAAGTCATCCAAAATTACCAAAAAGTTTGTGAGTGTGACATTTCGGTAACCAATTTTTTTACACGTTTCAATATAATACGTTACCAAGGTAATATCTATATCTCTAGGTGTTTTTGCTAGTTTTTGGATTTATTTCCTTTGGTATTTTTGGGAAACAAAATAAATATTTAAAATGCTATAACTTGAAAACGGGTTAACGGATTTTGACTAGCTTTTCAGATTCTGACACTTTATTTGACGTAGATTTTCCATGATCTAAGCGTTTTTCTTCGGTTTTGAGATTTTCACATTATACAAGACCAACAATGAATTAAGTGCAAGTAACATGGAATTTTTTAAAGCAGGGTAAATGGATTGAATGCCAAATTGGCAATACATGTTTTACTTTAAAACACAAAACTTGAAATTTCCATAACATTGATCATTATGTATTATTACAAAGACATACAGTTTATTTGGTTTTTCAGACAGTCTCATCGCACTCCTAATATCATATCATTTGGATCGAAGGCAGTTTGTCGAGATTGCGGGCTTTAGATCTGACACATTTATCCAAACCTCGGGGGTATCTCAGGGTTCTAACCTTGGGCCCTTTCTATTCAATATATTGGTTGACGATCTAATTGGCAAGATTGACTGTTTCAAGCTGGCCTACGCTGACGATCTTAAAGTCTTCAACCGCATTGACACCTTTGCAGATTGGCTAATGTCGACGTTGTTAGCGAGTGGTGCGCAACCAGCAGATTTGTTCTGAACGTCCCAAAATGTAGTGTTATTACCTATCATGGAATAAAAAATCCCATCGTCTTCAACTATTCCATTAGCGGCACTGTCTTGGATAGATCGTCAACTTTCAGAGATCTTCGCATTGTGTTTGACGAGAAATTCTAATTTATTCCTCATATAGAGCAGATGGTGGCTGGTGCGTCACGAATGTTGGACTTTCTAATTAGAAATTATAAACAGTTGTCATCAAACTGCTTTATTACTCCTTTGTTTGAACAAGGCTGGCTTATGGGTCACTTGTATGGTGTCCGTTGTATGATTGCAACATTGATTCGGTGAGGCGATTTCTCAAGTATATTATGTTCAGAGAGGACGGTACATATCCAGACAGAGGTTTTGATCATAACCTTTTGTTGTCCAGATTCGGGGAACTGCCACTGTCTGCTCGCAGAGATTCACAATCGGTGACATTCCTTTATAAGCTTCTCCATGATGTGATCGATTGTCCCATTCTTTTGGAAAGTATACCATTTCATGTACCGCGTTTAGGAGTTAGACAGCAACCTGCGTTCACTCTGAGATTGGCGAGATCTAATAATTTGTACCAGAGCCCCATTCACAACACACCTTAACTGTATCTCCATATTCTTCATCTTCATTTTTCATCTGCATTTCCCTTGTTTTTCATTCTCTTCTTCTTTGTCACTTCTTATTTTGGCCTATTTTATTACTATTTTTTTTTGTTTCTCTAACTTACTCTGTGTTATTCGTACAGTTCTTGATCGATTTAGTTCCTCTACATTCCTTATTTTTTGTCTTAGTTTAGTTTGCTAGTTTATTTCAATTATAACTATTATTTATTTTATTTTTTATTATTTTTCTTTGTATAACAATATTTTTGTGAACTACTTGTTATTAATTTGTATGTGAATTTCCTGTAACTGGGCGTTTGCCTATTGGAAATATAGAGCTTGTTATTATTATTTTTATCCTTACGGCGTCAGCATTCGCACTACCTCTAAGGGGAACATTCACTTATCCCAGATATCCCGGATATCAAAAGGATTAAGCTCTGAGGGAACCCTTTCCATGTTATCGGGTTCTTGGTGGCATCTACGGATTTCCTACAAATTTTCGGACGGTACGGGTTGTTGCGAGAAGTACTGCTTTCTGCATCAATTTGAAGAGATGTTCGCTTAATCCGTGTTCCCTAATGTTTATTAACAGGTTCTTTGGAATGAATCCTGTTGATGACACAATGATTGGCACCGTTCTTACTCTTTCAATTCCCCATTGTTGCCGGATTTTCTCTTGGTAATCACGATACTTGGCGATCTTTTCGGCGTGCTTGACCTGCAAATTGTTGTTGTTGAGTATGGCGATGTCGATCAGCGTGGCTTCCTTGGCCCGCTAATCGTTGAGAATGTCCGGTCGATTGTGGGTCGCCGTCTGGTCAGTAAGCACAGTGTGGTTCCAGTAGATCTTATAGTTGTTACTTTCTAAAGCAGATTCGGGAGTGTATTTATAGTATACAACGTAAACGAGCTCTGGAAGAACATCCAAGAAACAGTAACTAGGGTCGCCAGTCAGGTGCTCAATAAAAAGAGAAAACAAAGGAGGAAATGGTATGATGACCAGGACCAGGAAAAAAATGCTCCAACACCCAACAGCACCTAACATAGAAGAGTATAAACAACAATGATTTGAAGCACGCAGAATAATAAGAAAGAAGAAGAGAGACCACCATTTGAATACAATAAGAGAAATGGAGGAAAACAGACAAAACAACAGAATAAAATAATACTTTCAGGGAATAAGTAAGCATAAAACAGGATATCAAACCAGAAGCGAAAACTTCCTCTTAGCAAACAACGGACAATTGATAACCAACGAAAGAGAGATCCTAAACACATGGAGGAACTACTTTTGCGAACTACTCAACAAAGAGGTAAATACAGATACGACACCCATAAGCATATCGACAGCTGAAATAGAGATACCAGCTCCAACATACGAAGAAACAGTCAAAGCCATAAAGAAACTAAAAATCCACAAAGCTGCTGGTAGCGACGCATATCTGCCGAGTGTATAAAATATGGTGGAGAAACACAACATAGGGACATACATAAGCTCATCCAAAACATTTGGAACACCGAAATGCTACCAGAACCATGGACGGAAGGTGTGATAGGAGACAAAAAGAAATGCTCAAACTATCGTGGAATAACTCTGCTAAATACATGCAATAAGGTCCTCTCCAGTACTCTGCGAGAGAGAATTGAATCATATACGGAGGAGATAGTCGGGGACTACTAGTGTTAAACCAGGTTTAGATCTAAAAGGTCCACTATTGACCAAATTTTCACCCTTAGACAAATAATGGAGAAATGTTGGGAATTTGACAGGGAACTCCACAAGATGTTTATTGATTTCAAACAGGCATTCTACAGAGTATGTAGAGCAAGGTTGTGGGAAGCAATGCTAGAACTGGGCTTTCCAAAAAAGCTGATTTCACTGGTATAGATGTGTACAGAGGATACAAGATGCAAGATAAGGGTGGGACAGAGCTACTCTGATTTCTTTGATATCAACAATGGACTTAAACTCTTCAACATAGCCCTAGAATATATACTTAGGAAAGCCAAGGTTGAGACACCAACGGCTATATTCCACCAGGAAGGACCCAACCTACTACTGGCCTTCGCAGATGATGTGTACATAATTGGCAACAGCAGGATTAATCTTAAAGACGCCTTCCTAAGGTTCGAAAAGGAAGCAGAAACATTAGGCCTCAAAATAAACGAGAACAAGACCAAATATATGTACCTCAATAGGAATGTTCGTAACAGAGACAGAATAGGGCAAAACTTCTCGATGGAAGAGTACAATTTCGAGCGGGCAAGACAATTTAAATATCTAGGCAGGAACATAAGTGAAAATAACGACATCACAGAGGAAATAAATAACAGGATACAAGCCGGAAACAGATGCATTTTTGCTCTCCAGGGTTTAATAAAATGAAGGGAACTTACCAGAAAAACCAAACTACACATATACAGTACAATCATAAAGCCTATAGTAATATATGGTTGCGAGACCTGGACACTAACCGCTGCAAACGAAGATCGACTCAAGATATTCGAAAGACGAGTGCTGAAAAGAATATTTGGTCCAACTAGAGAAGAAACAACAGGAATATACCGTATAAAAATCAACCAAGAACTCAAAGACCTGTATGCGGTTGGTAACATAATAAATGGGGTAAAGGTCAATAGACTACAGTGGGCGGGCCACGTAAGAAGAATGCCGGATTAAAGAATGGTAAAGCTTGTGTGGGAAACGGCTCCACAAGAAAAACGTCCTATAGGTCGACCTCGTCTTAGACAACATCGCAAAAGATCTAAGAGCCATGAACTTACAAGATGGACTGGAAATTATGCTGGACAGAGAAAGATGGAAACGTGTGGTGGAGTCTGCGAAAACCCATCAGGGGTTGTAAAGCCAGATATGATGCTGATGATTTATAGTAACTTACTTTTTCCGTCTGCAGCAGCAACATCTTATCTGCTAGTTTCTGATGGATTATCTTCGTAACTGCATCGTGATATTCTGTTGCTGCGAACGTTTGGCATCCTCCTGTAAGATGCTGGATAGTCTCAGTGGCTTGACAGCCGTACCGACATCGATCATCCGCCACCGAAGCATCTCCAATGATGTACTTGAGATAGTTTCTGGTGGGAATCACTTGATCTTGAATGGCCAGCAGAAAGCCTTCGGTTTCGGGGAACATTTGTCCTGAAACTAACCAATAGTTCGACGCTGTATTGTCGACGTGATCCTGGGTAGCTTCATTCGCATGCCTCCCATGTAAGGACTTTCCTTCCACACTCGTATTTTCTCAAGGTCGATATGATAGCGGTCTTGAACCTGGTGTTCTTTTAAAAAGCAGTGGTGTAAAGTCATCTGCGTTACAAACAGCCCTAGGAACTTCTGAGGCGTTCGCTTTCCCGTGAAAATAATTGCGCAAATTATTTATTTGCCGATCCAATTGTTTACGTAGATCCACTAGACCTCTTCCACCTAGATGTCTTGGCAAGGTTGTTCGCTTTACTGCGCTCCTCGGATGGCGTTTGTGTGCTCTTGCAAGGTTCTTGTTTTCCGCTGGAGATTTTCAATGTCAGTGCCGGTCCATGCTACCAATCCAAACGAGTATCCAAGAACTGAGACGGCATAAGTATTGATAGCCTTGCAGAGACTTTTGCTGTTAAGTTCAGTTTGTGCCAAACGTTTTATCCTTCTAGTAAATTCTTCTGCTAATTCAGCCTTCATTGTACCATGTGATATGTGCATTGTTTGTTTCATTCCGAGGTACTTATAAAATTCATCTCCCTTCATTCTCGTCCCTAAGTTCAAAGTGACCTGGACATACTTTACCTCGTACGATGTTCACTGTACGACACTTTTCCAGTCCAAACCGCATTCCAATATCCATAGAGAATTGTTCTACAATCTTCAACATTTGCTCTAGCTGATTTTTGGTAGCTCCCATAAGTTTTAGGTCATCCATATAGAGCAAATGATTGACTTTCTCTTCTGGTTTTCTTATTAATTATTATTATTAAGTATTATTATTATTATTATTACTATTATTATTATTATTATTGTTATTAGTATTGTTATTATTATTATTATTATTATTATAACAGTAAACATAAATTAAATGTAAGTACCTACGTTATCATGGGAAATTT
>MU193789.1:0-18492 GCA_016904865.1 Pissodes strobi | reverse complement strand
TGTATTAGAATGGACAACTATGATGGCCAGAAGTATTTATTAGGTGCTTTAAGGCTTATTTTCTGTTCGTATGCAGCCATTAAAATGTGTCAAAACAAACACGACAAACGAGACCAAGACGCAGGTCCTTCATATCACGTGACAGATTAAAACGCATTTGATTGGTCCTTAAAACATTCTACGACCGTTGCTACGACCGTCGGCCGGA
This sequence comes from Pissodes strobi, assembly GCA_016904865.1. Classification (NCBI taxonomy): domain Eukaryota; kingdom Metazoa; phylum Arthropoda; class Insecta; order Coleoptera; family Curculionidae; genus Pissodes; species Pissodes strobi. The sequence continues at coordinate 18,284 of MU193789.1, read as the reverse complement.
AAAAGATAAAATTGGTTTATGTTCAACGGCACCACCGGCAGGTCCACCGGCGGCCGGTAGAGATAACGGCAAATATGAATGGTCTTATGCATTTCAATGTTTTTAATTTAGAACGGTCACCGCAAACGGCACCGGCAGTCGGAACGTCAAGTTTATGAATCGGCCTTAATGTATAGATTATAGATTTGTTTTCAGATTTAATGCTATTAAAGTAATATTTCAAAATAATTTCAACTACTTACTTAAAAGTTTGTTCGAGTTAATTTACACTAGGTAATAAGTCTACTAATAGTACTGTTTTTTTCTGATTTGCAGGTACAATGTGGATATAATCTCATATTCTTTAGTGCTTGAAGCAATACATAAAGATGGATATCTTGAAAAAATATGTCTTAGGCATACCTAGATCTATATAATATCAAGCGAAGACTGTTCTGACAGAATTTCCACCCAGATTGTAATGGATTTAGACCATACAAAGAGACAGTCTCATACAAAAAGGGCATATAGGAAATGAAAACAAGTATCGAAGCTTATAATCAGTCTGCTTGTGAAGAAAGCAGCTGTAGTCATTGACATCTTACATTTTAGTATCTATATATACTTGGAAAGGTAACTAACATTGTTATAATTTATACGTATACATAATCAGAAAATATTTTTGTTACACCTATGTGCTTTGACAAGTTAATTTTTGTATATATTCTTAAGTAGAATGTATGTATACAGTATTAATTTATTTCAGGATATGCACTTACAGAGATGATATAACCCATAGAACCATCCATAGAAGCACAAACAAATTTTATAAGTGGGAAAAAACATTTGAAATTCCTGTTTTTCACAGAGACGAGGAGGACTAAAATGTCCCTCCAGAAAGAAGCACTCTTTTGCAAGATCTTAGATAAGTAACTTACATGAAGAGAAATTATTTTTATATAGGTGTACCTTCTTTAATATTGTTAAGAAACTATTTATTTTTGTAAGACTTGATACTTGATTTTTTCATATTATTATGTAATAAAACATCTATTATGATAATATTGTTAATTATTTTCTGTATTATTTTGACATCAAATTTTTATGCACTATAATAAGCATTTGCCCATAACATTTTTTTTAATGAATGGAATGATAATCTAGAGAATATCATTATTGTTTCACGCATATTTTACATGGCACACAAGTGTGGCATAAAATATACCTACCTAGGTAAATCATTATGGAAAAAAATACACTAGATATTTTGAAAATCCAATTTAATTTAAGAAATCCGCAGTTTCGATTACAGCTCGTAAGAAGAAACTGCAAGAAACTTACGAGTGATATATCAAATTCACATATTTTTTAAAATAAGAAAAGTACAATATTTACTTAAAAACTATAAATGTAACTATTATTGTTTCATGCACCTTAAAATAAATATAACGTCATTTTATAAAAAATATATATTAACTTGTTGACAATGCAACGTACTTATCATAAGTCTCATCATTCAGGGATCTCAAAAAGTTTGAAACTGATTCGATTTCAATTTCCCTTTTCATTCTTTTATCTACTGGTGCTGCACATTGACTTTCACATCTTTTTTCCCTTTATGAACTTCTCAATTTCTTCGTTATGGTCATTCTTAATATTTGATAGTTGTTCTTCTGCAAGCATTTCAGCAACATCACCTAAAACAAAATTGCTTCCTGTCCATTGCTCATACAAACATACCAAATGTATGTGTTTACACATCATAGTTTTTACAGAATACTGTGAGCCCTCACACCTGTAGCGATGAATGCAATCCTTGCATACTTTATAATATAATGTTTTGCATTCTGTCTCACATAATAATTCATTATAAGAAACATTATAATAATATTCACCTTTTGAAGACTTTATTACCTGAAATTCTCCAAATCCTACCTGTTTTACCTCAGTTCTGTTCATTGTTTCTGCAATTTTGTGTGCTCCTCCTCGTCTATGCGAAAAACAGGAAGTTCAAATGTTTTTTTCCCACTTGTAAAATTTATTTGTGCTGCTGTGGATGGTTCTATGGAGCGCATATCCTGCAATAAATTAATACTGTATAAAATACAATAAATACATTCTACTTAATAAGAATACATACAAAAATTAACTCGTCAGAGCACATAGGTGTAACAAAAATATTTTTTGATTATGTATAAATATAAATTATAACAATGTTAGTTACCTTTCCAAGTATATATAGATACTAAAATGTAAGATGTCAATGACTACAGTTGCTTTCCTCACAAGCATACTGATTATAAGCTTCGATACTTGTTTTCATTTCCTCCATTGTACCTATATGCCCTCTTTGTATGAGACCATCTCTTTGTATGGTCTAAATACATTACAATCTGGGGGGAAATTCTGTCAGAACAGTCTTCGTTTGATATTATATGGATCTAAGTATGTCCAAGACATATTTTTCAAGATATCCATCTTTATTGTCTGGCCTCAAGCACTAAAGAATATAAGATTATATCCACTTTGTACCTGGCATACCTGCAAATCAGAAAAAAAAACAGTACTATTAGTAGACTTAATACTATAAATTAACTCGAACAAACTTTTAAATAAGTAGTTGAAATTATTTTGAAGTATTACTTTAATAGTATTAAATCTGAAAACAAATCTATAATCTATACATTAGAAATGAACTTACCAAAACAGTCTTAAATTATTCTGGATGTAATAGTATTTCCTTGAGTCCTATTTTTCGGAGAATACTTGAACACACTAAATAAATATGTCTCTAGAAAGTAACTAGACTAAAAATTTTCATAAATAATGCAAATTCAGGGAGAAAATCGTTAAAATTAAACACCTTACACCTCTTGACAAAAAGTAAACATCGTTGTTTATTTACCGCATTACCGCTAACCTCCATGATACTATTACTGAGAAGATAAACTCACGCGCATGGGATAAGGCCATCTCTCTCGCACGCCTGACGTCACTGGATGACAAATTTCATCATCAGCTGCCAGTTTTATATGGCGTTTAATGGGCTTAATGTATGCTTTTGTTGATATTTCTTGGTTACTTTACATATGAAAGTAGGTGAATAGTTAATTATATTTTAGAAACATTGAATCAAACATTTTCTATCATGGTATGCTGCAGTGGTGGGTTGTTCAAGCAATAAAAACAAGAAAAGCAAGACCTTTTCGGATTGCCGTTTTTTAGATTTCCTAGGGATAAACAAGTTTGTGAACAATGTATTCTAAAGTGCTATCAGCAACATAAATTTAATGTTAAAACAGCAACAATATGTTCAAAACATTTTGTAGAAAGTGATAAGAGAAACTATTGGAACTAGCTCAAATAAAATGGAAGTTGAATCGTGTATCTTCTCTATATGGCAGCTTTGTGTATAGCTAAAGTATTCTTTGCATTTTTGGCTTAATTTCATCAATTCGTTTGCGAACTTTACTTCCTGTGGACTGTGTATTATCAGGCTGTTGAACTATCTTTTAATTTGGAACATGGGAACTGTTAAAAAGTGAGTTTACTTCAGTTTACCTTGCGGTCTTGGCGAGGATCTTGGTGTGGCTGTTAACAAACCACTTATCATATTTCTGTACAAACCTGAGAAATAAAATGACTAAGTGTATTGTATATTGTTGTTTAAAACTTATAGTTTCAAGTAAATGTATAAAGGTCATTACTGTCTAGCAATAGCAGTAGGTAAGCATGCCATAAAAGAGTAGAAAGCCGTTCTGTTGGCAAACAAATCTGTTATTATGATGCTATTCAAATAATATTTTGACTAGTGTATTGATTTATTTTTATTAAGAAGAAACTTCGGTAATTTGTATATTAACATGTAACTTACATGTAACTGTTATTTACATATAAATACCTATATACTTTTTGTTATAAAAAATTTAATCGATGTCTCAGATTAGTTATCTGATTAACTACTCAAATACCTAGTTGTTAAAATGTTTCGTATTTTGTTAGTTGTTTGTCAGTTATTATTACAGTCTGTAATATTTGTCAATTTTTTTGGAGAGTATTGAGTCGAAAACTGAAACTACCTATGCAACAGTTACTCTCTGTGAACATTTACCTTGTAATTTTAACTTAAACTTCAGTGAAACTATTTATATAATATTGCTGGCTATATAGTACACTCCATTAAAGAAACAATCAAAAATATGTGCAAATTGCATAGTAGAATTAGGAAATACCGACACTGTGTTTAGTTTAGTTTTACTAAATTTGCTCTTTTGAAAAACATATAGAATTTATACTTTGTTTTTTTTTTTTGAAGTGAACCTGTATTTTATTTTTTTATTCAAATGGACAGTGTTTACACAGCATTATAAAATTGTGTCCCGACAAAGTATCGATTAAAAAAAAATTGCTGAAAAAATAGAATCATTGATAGTACCATCTAGAATATAGATTAAAAATAGCAAGTGAGAGATAGAGAGGCACAAATATGCCAATAATGCTTTAAAGTAAGCTTATTCATAATTATCTCTAAATTATGACAAAGCTAAAACTTTTCTTTTTTCGACTCGCAAAGACAACAACTCTGTAATGATGCCTCTATAATTTTTTTAGTTGTGCTCGATTGTATTTTAACATGGGACCCTGATGCAGTATGCTCGTGTTAAGAAACTTTAAATGTATACGTATTGCCCTATTGGTGTGTATGATTTATTCGACATTAATAAATTACATACTTACAGTTTTTCGGTATTTCGCCACCAAGCGGGGGTTTGAAAAGGGGCTAGAACAACGTGTCACTTTTTCTAACCCCCTTCCCCTGGGGCGAAGTACCGTAAAACGGAGTGTATCGAAAAAATTAACCCGCCACAAAGATTCATAAGTTATTATTAAAATATGTATATTTATGCTTCATCTTATTTTTTTTATTATTTTATCCCTCTCTTCCTTCCCAGTAATAAAGAATATGTAATAGTATAGAAAAGGTTGGGTCAAAACCCAACCAATATCAAACTTCATTATTTTATATAATTTCCTCTTCAAAAATTAAAAATTTCAATTAGGTATTTAATGAATACAGAATTTGTTTTTTTTTAATTAAATCAAATTATTTACTTTGTCTTTAACTATTTTTATAGGCCAAGTCATTTGGATGCCTTTTAAATGTATGTAACACAACCCTAATTTTCAAATAATTTAAAAATGTGTCATTTAAATTACCAAAAAAAAATTATTTTTTGATAGTTCAATTTATAGTTTTGTCGTATTATGCATTAAAATTACATTTTGTAACTGATTTACAATCATATAAAATAAAATTCAATATCGGTGTCAGTTTAAATTAGATTATCGATGTACATGTCAATGATTTTATCTAGTACCTATCTATATAATAATTTAACGGCTGGATCCTAAATCCTACATTAAACCATGAAGGAACTATCTGACATACCATTATGTTAATGATAAAAAAACTCCCTATATTAATAGTTTATTAAATAATAATAGTATAGACTACTAAATATCGGTGAACACCGCTCTAAAACAATGCGTTTCCACATCGACAAGCAGAATTATTGTCATCCGGTGACGTCATGCGCAACGTCGTACGAAATTCGATCGCCAAGTGGGTTTATCTTTTCAGTAATAGTATCATGGCTAACCTCTAAAAGTTAAACTGTCACGTCGCGTGGGTGGACCCATCACCCGATTGGCCAGGATCCGGTGAGTTTTAGTGGCGTCTTGTGATGCGGGCGCACGCTCAATACTTGTCAGGCGGTAGGACTCGTGTAGATGATTAATAATAAAATATCTGCGTCCGGCAGATCTAATTCTCAAATTCTTGATATTCAACACAAAAATAAAATAACAAACACTAATTTAAACCGCACAATGCATAGCGCAACGAAAGGAATAAGTAAAACCGAAAACGAACAAATAGCAGTAATACTACGCACGCAGTGAGAAAAGCCCACATTTCCGTGGGAAACCTCATGGCCATCAAGTTTAGGTGCTGACCTGACCCGTATAATAGGTCATAGCCCGACAGATGTCACTGAATTTGTAAATCAGAACACTAGTGGCGTCGCGCCGGTCTAAATCGTTCCCGTGTTCTCGACACGATTGTGTTATGTATTCGAGGAAATACATGCAAGCTGCTGTATGCTGTATATTTCGTAAAAAGTCTTGCAAAAACGACAAAAACTAGCACATCGCAAGAGTATGCCAAGAACTTGAATAACATGCAAATACAAACAGATCCCACGAATTATATGATACAGTCAAATATCTGTCTGGAAAATTTAAGCCGCAGACACAAATAATAAAAAATTACAACGTAGAGACAATTACGGATGCCAACAACATAGCAGAAGTTTGGAGGCAATACTGCGAAAAACTTTTTTCTACTGATAAAACCGAAGACCATGGTTTACCAAAAATTTATGAGGTAGAAAAAGAGCCCCAATCTTAAAAGCCGATGTAGAAAAAGCCATAAGCCATCTAAAAAACAACAAATCACCTGGTGATGATGGCATACCCGCCAAAACAATAAAAGCTATGGGATGGGCGAGCTTGGTGTTGATGCAATCTACTGTGTTAAAATCTGGCAAACTGGGGTATGGCCAAAAGAATGGTGTGAATGCCGCTACACAAGAAATACTCTCCTACAGACTGCAGCAATTACAGAACAATAGCGCTAATGTCACATGCAAGCAAAATTCTGCTTCATATCATAAACAACCGTTTAAAACTTATTTTTACTTTCACAGATTCCCGACGCACAGACATGATCCATGCCAGGAAAGGGAACAAATCCTGAATGTAAGACAAATAATAGAAAAAGCATATGAATTTAATGTAAAAACTTATTTGTGCTTTGTCGACTACAGCACGGCATTCGAGTGTGTAAAATGGAAGAATGTGTGGCTTATCTTGGAAAACATGGAAGAACAAAAACATTACAATTAGCGATTATCTCTGTAACTTCAAGTCAGATACGCACATTATTTGCATTATCATCATTATTTCGACATGCTTCCCATCGAATCCACGTGACCTGTGGAACAAATACAAGGATAACAGGTCAGAAGACATTTTACATTGAATTCGTGGTCAGTTCAAGAAGTCCCGATCTTGAGGTGAATCAGGAGATGCATAACCAGGCTTTGCTCTTGATCGAAGACATGTGTTACCTCATGTGCGGCAGTTTGTTAGTCAGGTTAGGAATGCCAGGACCAAATCGTGGAATGAATAACGCATTTATTGGAGAATTGGAATGTGAATATGATCGAGATGAATTATACCAGTCAGTTCAAACGAATGTACCCCTGTTGAACCCCCAACAGAAGGAAGTCTATATAATACATTAATGAAGGCAATAATTGATGATGGAAATGGTGGCTTATTTTTTTTTATGCCCCCGGTGGTACTAGGAAGACATTCCTCATGTCATGGATTTTGGCCACTGTTCGTGCGAGATCTGACATTGCGGTAGCAGTTGCTTCTTCTGGAATAGCGGACACATTGTTAGAAAGATGCCGTACGGCTCATTCAGCCTTAAAATTGCCGTTAAACCTTCAAACTAATGAACAACAGACATGTAACATTGCGAAACACTCCGCAATGGGCCAAAGTTTTAGTAGCATCTAAAATCATCATCTGGGACGAATGCACAATGGCGCACAATCGCGCATTGGAAGCACTTGACTGAACATTGAAAGATCTGCGCAATGACTGATTTTTAAGCAATCTCTACGACAACAGTTGCGGGAAGGTGAAAGTCATCAATACGCTATCTAAGTCTTTTAGTCCAAAGTGCGGTGTAAGACAGGGCTGTATTGTGTCACCGATACTCTTCAATATATACGGAGAGTATATAATGAGAAAAGTTCTGCAAGGCTGGCGATGGGGGATTAACCACAGGAGGAAGAATTACTAACCTTTTACCTTAGATATGCAGGTGATACCTTAATACTAGCTTGTTCGGAAGAAGAACTCACGGAAATCATGAGAAAGTTTGACAGGATCAGCAGAGAACATGGTCTTACGTTGAACAAAAAGAAGACGAAAATTATGATAATAGACCGCAACCCTGCCAGTGTTAGACAGATCGATGGTTTTGAAGTGATTGAGAAATTTAACTATTTAGGATCACTTATCACAAACAAAGGCGGCTGTGACGGATAAATCAAACGCAGACTGGCCATACCACGTAACTCAACAATAAAACTAACTCGAATATGGAAAAACTCTGCAGTATCTCAACGCAACAAACTGAAATTACTAAAGTCCTTGATCTTTCCTATTGCCACATATGTCTCCGAGACATGGACTTTAAAAATGGACAATCGAAGAATAATAGGTGCTTTTGAAATGTGGGCCTACAGAAGAATGCCGCGAATATCATACACAGAACAACGTAACGGTACTAACGTGTCAATTCTTAAAAAACTAAAAATCACCACAAGGCTATCAACCAGGATAAACCAATCATACCTACGGTATTTTGGACACATTTCAAGAAGAACGAATGGGCTGGAAAAACTTATTGTGGAGGGAAAAATCAATGGTAAACGACCAAGAGGAAGGTCTCCGACGCGCTGGAGAACTACGATCTGAGCAATTGCGACATGATGTCACCATACTCTTTCGAGAGTAAGAGGACAAGAGAGATGTTTGTAAAAAGTGTTTTTTTCTTCATTTTTGGCATGCCTTGGGTTAGTTTTGATTAGGTTTTGTTGGTTGCGCCCCCGTAGCGAACGCTGCGACCGGAGGGCATTGCATGAAATGACAAAAACACAAATGTAGACATTGTGATGTGCGCACGCAAGCCCAAGACTCGTCAGGTTGAAGGACTCGGGCAGATATTTACCAAAAAAACGTCTGCGTGGTTTACGAAGGTGACGGGTAGACGAGTACCGTTTCCGAGATTGGCATTTACTACCTATTAGCAAATATTCAAATTCATTTCACTCAACCTTAATTTGTCGCTTCAAGGGCGCCTTAAGGCGGTTTTACATTCGGCAAGTTTTCTTTCTGCAACTTTTATTGCTGCAAGTTTTTGGCGCAATAAATTGCTACTTCAGCTTTACATTCGGCAATTTTCCTTGCATTGCAATCAAAACTACCAACTTGAAAATATAAACACATATATGCATAATCATCTGATGGTAAAGTTAAACTATTTATGTCTACTTACTCTGCTTTCAAGCACACACTACACACTATAAGGTATTATTCACTTTGGGTATAGGGTATGTATAGGTTAATAGTTTTAGAAATATAAAATAAACTATATATGTCACATTTTATTAAGGTTGGCAATGACAAAAATATGTAAAAAATTACCAAAATTGCGATGCAACGCGCAAGTAAATTAGGACTGGTTCTATTCTCTGCAAGTGCAATCAAATTGCAGCAAGTTGTAAAAAATTGTTCATTTGCGCATGCGTGCAATAAAAATTGCTGCAATTTAAAGAAAAATTGCCGAATATAAAACGGCCTTTAGATTAGGTACCTTGTCTAAGCTGAGTGCCAATAGGAGGTCTCTATCAGCGGGTGAATCCCCGATATCCGCTTCAGTGCAGGAATATCAGTGCGTATCGCCAAAATCTAGTGATATTTTAATAGGAAGCTAATATATTTAATTTGGAAAATTTCTCTATTTTTGTGTCATGCCTCCTGTAAATATCATGCACGGTTGTAAGGCTTTTAATTCTTGTATTTTGTTATAAGCCTATAGTCTTATAAAGAATGTTGTTATTTCCAATTTGCCGAAGGTGTTCAAAATAAAAGAAACCCAGCCACGTGACTGTCTTTAAATTATATTTCCAGATGTTTTATTTTTGTATTATAATGTTTTTGCACTGATTCCTATAGTAATTTAATGTAAGATTTTTAGTAATTATAATAAATATCTTTTGATAATGATGCAGAATATTAAATTTAATTTGGCTATATTTTACTTTTGCAAGCGACCTGAAAATCCCGGATTGCTTAGGTATCGATATTTCGAGAATCGAACTATCGACACTGTAACAAACGATATTTTTACTGTTTATTATGCACGGCATAATAAACAATTTATGCCGTGCTTTATGTTCCGATCCGTACATAGTATTGATACCTAATATCGATACTTTTGAGGGTATCTTGCATCTCTAATTATTGTGAATTGCCCGAAAGTAACCGGTTGCGTAGTTAGGAAACCTCCGCGTTACAGAACCCCAGTTAAATAACGCCGGTCCATTGTTTAACTCCAACCCCGCCCGTCAATTTTGTTTACGCTTGTTCACCATTTTTATGACTTTTCGAGAGAAACAGAAATGTGAACGTCTGGCTCAGGTGGTAAGGCTCTCGCGTTTAGAATGCGAAGTAATTGGCTCGACGCGCGACAGTTTTTTTCATTTATTTTTGCTTGGGCATGCTTTGGGTTAGTTTTTGTTCGTTACGCTTTGCAGCGAGCGGAGGGCATTGCATGAATACAAATGTGTGAAGTGAAAAACGCAAACATTGACGTGCGGGGCTAGTGTAACACACGTGCTTATATAGCCAATCAGGCGGCGTTATTTAACTGGGGTACTGTAACGCGAAGGCTTCCTAAATACGCTAACCGGTTTCGTGGTTTATATATAGGGCGTCTTCCGTTTCCAACCTTGGTTACGGTTACGCGTTTCGTATATAACGGTTGCTTGGAAAAATTGTTAAATACAGGTAGCGGTTCTTGAAAAATATCTGTCAGCTACTTCACCCGAGGAACCGATTTCCAGGAATCGCTCTGGTTAACCAGGTTTGGAAACGGAGTCAACAGTAGCGATTCCTGAAAAACTGGTTATTTCAAACCACGATTTACTGAAATATGAGCTGTTTTCTAGGCGGGCAAATTACTTAAACCGAATATGTGCTTATTTTAAAACCTCAACCCCATATCCTCAAATAAAAACAAAACCATATCTTTCTCCCTTCCTTTACAGCTCAAGTTTGGATTTGGTTACAAATAATTTGAACCAATTTTGTCATGGCCTTACTACTTCATCACGAGAATTCATCAAAAATTGTATACTACTTTCTAGTTTATTAACATTTTGTTTAGACTCTAGGGATAAATTAATGCATAATATTTTTGATAAATTTTTTTAAGTAAAAGACCGAAAAGATCAATGATAATTATGCATCTTGTTGGCCATAACAATGTGTATGTATAACTTACGGAGGGCCCGTAGTATAAAGCTGCATTTACATTCAATTTGAAGTCCAAGTCAAAGTGCAATTCGCAAATATGTCATTTACATTGAACGAATTTTTAGGTTACGTAATTATACGTATGCATAGTAATGGATTTCTATGTACGTATGGAATGTTTTATTTTGTGTGTTGTAAATTGCCAGATAATACAAATCATTTTTAAGAACAATTCCTCGTTGAAATCGCTTTTTTCAATTACAGTGCCTTCAAAAAAATCATTTGCATCAAAGTGGCGGCCCTTCAAGGTCCATCTTACATGTGACCGAATTGTTTGATACAAATGTTAACTTATTCTAACACAAAATTGAAATTTACCTAATCCATAGATAAATTAGATCTAACCTAAACAAATCAACATTAAGAATATTAATATAAACAAAAATAATCTAACCTACAAATTTATTTTCTGCTTGCGTTTGGCAAGCAGCTTAACAAAATTCAAAGTGCACTTCAAAGTCAACTTCGAATTTTGTCCAATGTAAATGCTACGTGCTGTCACCATATGTCAAGCAGGCAAATTTCAACTTGAATTTGACTTCAAATTGAATGTAAATGCAGCTTAACTATAACTAGTTAAACCACAAACAACGTAAGGATCTTGGAGAACGAAAGAGCAGTTGCGAGTGTCACAAAAGGCGCCATTTTTTGGGGCCAAACAATGGAGGGGTCTCCAGCTAATTATTTTGCGTTTTAAACGTCAAAAAGAGAAAGAAAAGATTTAACTTTCACGCTAAAAAGTGATTCCGTGTTGCTCTTATGATTGTAAAAAAATAACCTGAAATTACATCACGTTAGATTTATTACATGTTCAATTCTTTTAAAATTATATTATAGGTGATGGTGATGCCCAAAAAATGCAATCAATGATTCGTGCAATGAACGCTCTAGCTAAAACCGGTCAATTTTGGGAAGAAATTCAATCCTCCAAGGATTCCTAAAATCTTCGTTTTATGAAATAAAAAAATCCACTCCTTCAGTATTACCTATATACTGGCTATTCACTGTCTAGTCGCAATGTGAATGACTGTATATGCTATAAAAATCCAAGATACATGGATGATTTGAGTTACTTAACAATTTAATTCCTTATCGCCGGTTATTGCAAAACTTTATAGGCGCGCAAATTATAATGCAAAATCATGAAAATCTCAAGCTTGTTGTTTACCTATTAACACAGGAAATTTGCATCATTTCTTAGTCATGATTTTGTCGTGAATCATATTATCATGTCTTGTACTTTTGCGATGACCAGCACCATAGAAAATTGACGCATATAAAGCTTAGAGTTTTAGCTATTCTGCGAATGGGCTTGGTTTAAAGAAGGTTTGGCAATACTATCTCATAAATAGTATACACAGCACGATTGCGTTCTCTAAGTATTAACTTGAAGTAAAAGGAGTTGATACTTATAAGTACTCGATAAGTCTTAGTACGGGCAAATGTATCTGGAAAAGGAATAAGGATAAATCACTTAAATGATGCTGTTTTATATAAAAATGACCTATTAGCTGTTGCCATTTTCGAAGCTATTGATGCGATTTTTCAAAAGGATGGAACATTTACTTATTTTTATTTATCTGGTGTCAGTCAGACCGAACGGCCCCCTTGATTTATTTCTATGAGATGGGGATATTGAAAGGAACGGAGATTCACAACTCGACCGGGCCATTAAGGGCGTTTCATTTTTTCATAATAAAACCTTTTTTCTTCAAACGTCAGTAAATCCATCATTACTCGACTGTGTAGGCGGCAGTGAAGTTTCGCTTTTCCTCCGCCGGAGCTTTACTTTTCACTTTTCCGCCGGCGGAGGTAAAAGTGTTGTCATATCAACATAGATACAATACAAACAAACATCAAAATAAGCGTCAACAACTCAAGAGTTATTAAACTAAAATTTGTATTTATCACTCAATTTGTGACTGCATTTCTAAAAATCACTAATATAGGAACAAATTGGTTATTATTTAATCGAACTTACTCAATAACTGCTTATCAATACGGAATTAAAACGCAATCGAAAACGCAATTTTAAAAAAATAATTATTGTTGACAGTGTCCACTGACAGCTTTATATGACATTATTATAGCAACAAACTGAGCCTATTCACCGACACCGCACCGGTCTAAGCCGCCTTGCGAACCAACTTATCTTTAATAATAATTATTATTACTATTAAAAAGCGACGTTTTTGCATTAATTTGTCGACATTTGAAGAAAAAACAGCATATTTTATTTGGAGGAAAAGTTACTTTTCATGGCTTGCTCTCTATTACCAGCCTCACTCCGTTCGGCTGTTAAACACGAGCGCGCCATGAAAAGTATTACTTTTCCTCCATATAAAATAATATACTATTTTTACTACATTGCGTACGCTATCCAATGCTTTAGGGTAATCTCAATTCTGTCAATTGTGGAACATGTCAGGTCACTTAAGTCTGCTCTTGAAAAATCTGCTGCAAATCAAAATTATTGGGTCTACTAAACGAGTCTTAACAGTCGAAAGTTGTTGCAATTGGGTCCTTTTTTTAAAGATCCAGGAATATATTATCCAGTCTTCCGGCCATGAAAGTAAGATCTAAATTTCTACCGGTTTATGATCAGACAGTCGTCGCATATTAATTATAATATTAGTGCGACGTGTAGACAACCTCCAAGATGGTGCACTCCGGGCAACGGCCTGCCTCGGCAGGACGGCAAAAAAGTCTACACCACGGTGGCCGAACTAGATGTAGAATATCTCACGGCCATAGAAATCTACAGACACAGCCCCAGAACAACGATATCGGATCGCAGGTACGAATTCTGCAATTAAACATTGAAGGCATGAGCCGAGGCAAAGGAGAAAACCTATTGAGCTAATCAGTTAAAACGTTAACTCACTAGGATAAACAAATTGGCGATAAGCAGGCTCGCCGCCTTCGACTGTTGTGCGGCGTTTGCGTTTTCTGCAATATAGTCAGTCAGTAAGAATATAGCGTAGAGTTAAGGACTTGTATTTTTAACAATTTTCATTATCTAATAAATCTTTTGTTTGGTATAAGAGTTGTTCTATTATTCTCATCCGATCGCACCCTCAACAGGTTATGGGCCCAGTGTGCGAATGAGAATAATAAGTGGTGAGTTGCAGTAACTAAGTACGCGTGTTTTCTTTGTGTTGGCGTTTGTAAGTGTCTTCGAAGATGGAGCTTGACAGGACCAAAATTGAAAAGCTGCGTGACTCAGATAACTGGCAACAGTGGCAGTTTGTTATGCAAACATTACTGGATAGTGAAGAAGCCCTAGAGGTCTGCGAAGGTATTCAGCTCAAGCCTGAAGAAGGTGAGGCTAACTATGAACACAAATTAAAGAAGTGGAACAAAGCTGACCGGATGGCAAGAAAACTGTTCGTTACAACTGTAGAAAGTAAGCCGTTACAACTGCTGATGAATTGCGCCACTGCTCGTGAAATGTGGCAAAAATTGCATAGTGTGTACGACTTAAAATCGGACGAAAGTTTGTCTTTAGTGCAAAAAAGGTTTTTTGACTTTAAGTGGGATGCTGGTAGTAACATTGCTCAACATATTTCTCAGCTTGAACAGTTGGCTGTTAAGATGAAGAAATTAGGTGGGGAAATACCACAGTCCATGATAATGACAAGAGTTTTATCAACTTTACCATCTAAGTGCAACTACTTTCATAGTGCATGGGATTCAACACAACCCTCCCAGAAAACGCTTGAAGTATTAACAACACGACTTTTAACCGAAGAACTGCGATTGGACAAGCAACGTGAGGATGAGGAAGAGTCAACAGTAGCTTTGCTCACCAAATTAAATTTTAAAGGTAAACATTTCAATAAAAATAAACCGAAATTTGTGAAAAATGAAAAATCGGCTGAAAATGTTAAGCGTTGTTCGTTGTGTCGAAAGATCAATCACGAAACGAAAGACTGTAAAGGCTGTTTTATATGCGGTTCAAAAGAACATTTACTGAAAGACTGTCCAAGGAAGAATGTAAGTGCTCAAACAAGAAGAGAGGCTTTTGTTGGGAACATTACAATTGCTGACAGAAGTGACACCCATTGGATAATAGATTCGGGTGCATCGAATCACATTTCAAACAAGCGTGAATGGTTTTGTGAGTATACGGAATTTCAGGATCCACAACCAGTTTATGTTGGAAATGGTGATCAAGTGCATGCAATGGGAAGTGGCAACATTGATGTTGAAACATTTGACGGAGAAAAGTGGATATCGGCAACACTGTACGATGTCTTGTTTATACCCGATATGGCTAAGAATTTGTTCTCTGTTAAGATGTCAGCAGAAAAGGGAGTCGACTTTATTTTGAGTGATAACGGTTCCAAGTGTTTATTTGTGAGAAGCAATAAAGTAATCGCAGTTGGAAAAGAAGCCGATAATCTCTATCGTATGAAGTTACGCGTAATACCACCAGAAACTGCTTGTGTCGCTTATTCGGCTGAAACATTGCAACTTTGGCATGAACGGCTATGTCATCAAAATAAAAAAACACGTGAAAACATTTATCAATAAAGCGGGTTTTGATGTGACCGACGACAACATTTTTTGTGATGCTTGCGCGTACGGGAAACAACATCGCCAGAGTTTTATCAGCAGGGAAGATATTTCTAGGAATTCGAGAGAGCTTATCTACTCTGATGTTTGTGGTCCAATGAATGTTCAATCTATTGGTAATAAACGATATTATGTTTTATTTAAAGATGACTTTAGTAAATTTCGCACCGTTTATTTTTTGAATAAAAAGTCAGATGTGGAAATTAAATTAAAACAATTTTGCAATGAAGTTAAAACCAGATTTGATAAGAATATTGTTGAGTTGCGTACGGATGGAGGAAAAGAATATGCTAGTAAGGAAATAGCTGTCTTCTTGAATAGTAAAGGAATAAAACATTCGACAACTGCTCCTTATACCCCTGAGCAGAATGGCAGTTCTGAAAGGGAAAATCGTACAATAATGGAGGCAGCTCGCTCAATGCTTCATTCTAACCCAGATATTCCTCAGTTTCTGTGGGCAGAAGCAGTGAACATGGCCGTATACGTAATCAATAGAACCGGTCCTACAAGAATTGATGGAAAAACTCCATACGAATTGTGGTTTGGCAAAAATGCAAAAATTGACAATCTGAAAGTCTTCGGTACTGAATGTTTTGTGCATATACCAAAGCAGAAACGCTCTAAATTGGACAAGAAAGCTCAAAAAGGATATCTAGTGGGTTACATGGAAGGTGTAAAAGGATATCGTGTTTGGGTTCCTGAGATAAATGACGTAGTTTTGAGCCATGATGTCACCTTTAAATCGGAAAAGCTGTGTGTTTCTGTGAGTGAATTTGAAAATTTTCAGAACGACCCTGAGCAAGAGGTCGACGAGTTTAACGAATCAGCTACAGAAGAAAATGTGTCATCACCCGTTGTTTTATCCAAGCTACGTGACCGAAACAAAATCAAAAGACCTTATTTCTTTGGGGTTCCTGTGGCAATGTTAGCCGATTTTGAACCAACAAGTTATAGTGAGGCAGTTTCCTCAGAAGATTCCCAATACTGGATTAATGCTATGAAAGAAGAAATCGACTCGTTGCATAGAAACACTACATGGTTTTTGGTTGATAAACCAGAAAACAAGAAAGTGATTGATAATCGTTGGGTCTATCGAATTAAATACAATTTGGATGGAACAATTGAACGTTATAAAGCTCGCCTTGTCATCAAAGGTTTTTCACAAGAAAAGGGCATCGATTATTCAGAGACATTCAGTCCAGTGGCACGTTTTGACACTATTAGAACAGTGCTTTGTGTAGCAGCTCGCGAAAACTTAAGTTTGAAACAATTTGACATTAAATCAGCATTTCTTTATGGCACGCTTGACGAGGATATTTTTATGCAACAACCCAAAGGCTTCGAAGATGGCACAAACCGTGTGTGCAAATTAGTAAAAGGTTTATACGGCCTAAAACAAGCCCCTAGGTGCTGGAATAAAGCATTTAAGCATTTTCTTTTGGAATATGGCTTAATAGAAAGCAGCGCTGATTCTTGTTTGTATGTTAAAGACTTCAACAGTACAAAATTGTTATTACTTTTATACGTGGATGATGGATTGATTGCAACAAATTGTGAAAATGAAGCCTCGGATTTTCTTTCCCAGCTGAGTGTCAAGTTTGAAGCGAAAGTTACAACCAATGTGAACAGTTACTTAGGAATTGAACTTCAGCGGTGTGGAAATGGTTCGATTTTCATCAATCAAGCCAGTTATATAAAAAAGATTTTGTATCGTTTTGGAATGGCTGAGGCAAAACCTGTTTCTACGCCCATGGAAACTGGATGGAAAGCCAGTGAAGATATTGAAGAATATGATTTTCCATACAGAGAGATAGTGGGCAGTCTAATGTATTTGCAGGTAGTCACCAGACCTGATATCGCATTTGCCGTTGGAATTGCTTCCAGAGCATTAGACAAGCCGACGAAGGCCCATTGTCAACTAGTTAAAAGAATCCTTAGATACCTAAAAGGCACAGAAAATCTTGGACTGCTCTATAGGAATAATGGAGATTTTGTAACTACAGTGATGCGGATTTTGCAAGTGACAATGAGACGAGGAAATCAACATCAGGTGTATTGTGCATGTATGGCAGTGCAGCAATCGTATGGCAGAGCAGAAAACAACAATGTGTCGCCCAGTCCACAACAGAAGCAGAATATGTGAGTGCGGCTAGTGCAGTGAAAGAAATTCTATGGTTAATACGTTTGTTAAGTGAAATTAGTATTAATGCGGCTAAACAGGACAATATTTTGTTTATGGACAATATAAGTGCCATTAAATTAGTTAAAAATCCTGCATTTCACCAACGTACTAAACACATTGATGTAAAGTACCATTTTATTAGAGATCTTTATGTAAATGGTACAATAAAATTAGAATATGTGTCAACAGAAATACAACTTGCAGATATTTTTACAAAAGCAATTGCAAAACCTAGATTTAATTTTCTAAAATGTAAATTAGGCTTGTCAGATTTGTCAAACATGTAAAACATATGTAAAAATTTATT
>JAEQML010064484.1:0-22016 GCA_016904865.1 Pissodes strobi | reverse complement strand
AACTTGCGACAGGGTGATATTTAATTAATGATTTTAATTAGTTCACAATATTTAGTGGGAAATATACAGTGCCCTAGTTAGGGGATTATTCAACTAAGGCCTTGAGCAGGATTGTGGTCGTCGATGGTTTCTCGTCTGATGGATGATTGTAGATGAAGGAAGATTTGTAGATTCAACCACCTGCACTCAACCACGTTTGGGGATTTGACTTTCGAGAGCTGCCACACACCTGAACCCTGTTTAAAGGTATGTTGTTTGAGTAATTTTGGAACAGTTATTGTTTTGTTCCGTTATTTGTTGAGGTTCTGTACCTGTTTCCTTCATATTTTGGCTTGATCACCGTTCTAATTTGCCCTAGTTGTTTCAGGGGTTTTTATTTTTGGATATTTTTGGACTTTTTATTTTTAGCTTTTATGGGCCTTCCATTTTCCTCTTACGTTACAGAGCATGGCGATAAGTTAACCGCGTGGCGCTCAGGCATTATAACTCACCACGACCCTTTTCCACTGTCTAAAAGCTGGGGGCCGCCATTGTTCCTGCACTAAATGCTGTACCACCTATTGTGAGCTTGGAGATTTTTGTGAACTTGGGGGTTATTGTGAACTTAAAGATTTATGTAAATTAGGTTTGTATATTTTTTGGGGAACTGAGCGTTACAGACCATCAGGTTTAAGGGGGAGACAATGTCTCGACAAGCATCCCTCCGTTGTTTTTGTGCTACCCTATAGAACTAGCCTTGTCGGGTCTACGTATGAGTCATCGCCGGCCGCGAAGATTCAGGAACTGTGAAATTCTCTCGATCCCCTGGTCGAGAATAATATAGAGTGGCCTCGCTTCGTCCAGAGTGATCGCGATAGATTTTAGATTGTATATAAATAGCGGACAGCGGCGAGTTGCAGTTACTTAATCATTGAGTGTTTAATTGTAGTGATAAAGAATAAAGAGAGCATTAGTTTAAAATAGTAAAAGTTGTAATTTTATCAGAATCGACAGGAAAAAAGTAACAGTATATTCCTTTGGTTAGGTTTAGATGATGGTTTTTGTGTTTGTGCCTGATGTTGCACATTATTTGGGTGATTCGCTGGGGGTGTCTTGTTTGGTATTCTAGAGAGGTTCATAAAGGGTTGACCTTTGAAAACTAATTGGGGGATGATTCTGGGTTCTAGAATTTTGTTTAGTTTGGTTATTTAAATAATTATTTTTAAGATAACTTTGACTTGTTAATATTTCATAATTAGTAATTATATCAATCGTATTGTCTAAGTTTTCCGGGTTTTGTACTATTAATAGGGTTCTTAATTCACTTGAAATGTTAGCTTTCAGATTTTGAGTAGCGGTTAACTCATTCTGTGAAATTAATACAGCTCTAGCTCCTATATTGTGAACTTCGTTACATATTTTAGTATTGATTTTCGTAACTCTGGACCTGAGTATAAAAAGGGCCAAACTCCATTTTTCGTGGTTCGAGTAATCGTTATTTAAAGTTTTCCAATTGATTAAATTTGTTGTAAAATATTATTTAAAAGGTAGTTTCCCGAACTAATTGTAGAATTATATTAAAAATTAAGGTGAGTATTAGTAGAATGTTTTAAATTTTAACAGTTTTAAGTATTTTTTTATTCAGAAGGAGATTGGCCTTTTAAAAATTTAGGCAGCTCTAGATAAGCCCCAGCATCATGTTATGATATTAATAATTTTTAACCTAATAAGAGCAAAAAGTCGCCAAAAAATTTTGTTATTAAGTCTAAAATAACACTACAGATACAACAAACGTACAAAAATAATAATATGCTAATCTTAAAATTCAGATTAAATGTTATTACTAATTCTAGAATGACAATACAAGCATGCAAAAATATTGTCACGAATAGCTTTAGTAGTTGTCGCGTTTTTAAAAGAATAACTTCTCAAAAAAGAGCCGCGTCGCGATTAGTAAACTGACGGGGTCTTAACGCTTCCCTTAATCTACCACTGCATGTTCTACTCATGAGGACACGCCTTGCTTAGCGTGCCGGGGGGTAACTGGGGTAGACCGGGCCGAGTTACGTTGGGTAAGAAGAGATGATAAAGTAACCTCGTTTGGTTTATAACAATAACAATGTATTAACGATAAAACTTTAACACCGATTATTGGTCAGAAAAGTGAGATTCTATTATACCCAATTACTAAGGTGCGCATGTTTTATCGAGTTGAGATATTGTTTATACTGTCTTATAATTATAGTTTTTCTTAAGAGTTGGGTTATTTAAGAGCACTAAAATATTTCACTAAACTTTTTAACTGACTATTTAGACACTTGTCTTTCTCAGAACTCTGACAAACTTCTTGATTTGACTTTATCACTTTACTACTGTGGTTGTGAAACCCCTAGTCCTAGCAGTCGTCAAACGACTAACCGGTACCAGGTTTGGTAAGGAATAGAGGAGTAGAACCTAAAGCAGCTGTATAGCTAACCTGGGAGCTGGTTGTGGTGAGAACAAAGTCTGAAGAACTGAAGGTTCGGTAGCGTATTTATATTATAAAAACTGCTGACAATTGCTTGCTTAAGGTTGAAAGTCGCTCCCGTTCATTTCTCGCGCTGTTTATAGTTTATCATTAATGTTTATATAACAATCTCCAAGTTCAAGTTCAAACTTAGGACAGGGTCATATTTCTCTAGTAGCTTATGCAATTTAGTAGATTACAATATTAATATTTTGATTTTAATTCTAGGATTCCTCATCCTCATCTAACACAGGGTAGACATCTAATGCCGAGGAACGTTTTCATTTTTTAAAATATGTTTTATTGTAATCGCTAATGTATGGCAATAATTGCATCAAAACATCATATTTTTGGTTTGCGATTGGCAAGTGTTCTTGGTTTAAGGGTTTTAGAGTAAAATTAAAGGGATTGTTTTCACGGCCTCGGGCACTTCCTCTCCTTAAATCCACTTTTTTAAAATCGCCATCTTTAAAATCTGTCTTATAAAAAAATTGGTAATCAAGATCTTTTTGTAATTTCATTTGTCTTATTTGCATCCACGGGACCATATTTCCATCTTCATCTTTTTACAAGCTTTTATTTACTTTCACCTGTGGGTCTGCCTGTCTGTAATCAAATCTTGCAAGCTGAATTAGAGCTAATTCTATATGTCCGATTGATTTGAAATTTGGTACACGTTTATAGTTCTGATGACAATACAATATCATAATGTTGTTAAGTTTACACCTCTCCCCCTCTTAGGGGTAGGGAAAAGGGCACTACTTAAAGTATGTCCGATTTCGTTTAAAATTGGTATATGAGGGTTTTTGGGGACAAGGAATATGACTTTTCTATCAGATTTTAAAAATTCAAAATGGAGTATTTAACATGGCCGATTTTGGGTTAAATGTTGCAGGTCAATTTTAGCTGACGTCTACATATCCAATTTGCTCCAAAGTTGGTATGCGTTTGTAGTTCAAATGAAAATATAGAACTATGGCGTTGCTTACACTTTCCCCCACCCTTTAAAGGTTAGTGGTGAGGGCACTACTTAGAGTATGTCCGATTTCCTTTAAAATTGGTATTAGGGGTTTTTTAGGGACAAGGAATATGCATTTTTATCAAAAAATTCAAAATAGCGGATTCAAAATGGCTTTGACTATACACTACGAATCTAAGTTTTATAAATAAAAATATAATATTTACTAAATTTGTGATTTTGCTATCCCATAATACCTACTAAAAAGTAAAAAATAAATAAAAGTAAAAAAATCATTTTTAAAAACAAGCTTTTATTTAAATGCACCAAAAAGAAGAAAATAAAATTTGAAATAAATCAAACCCATTCTTTTGTTACATATTAAACATTTTTATATCATCTAAAAATGTTTAATATGTAACAAAAGAATGGGTTTGATTTACTTCAAATTTTATTTTCTTCTTTTTAGTGCGTTTAGATAAAAGCTTGTTTTTAAAAATTATTTTTTTACTTTTATTTTTCTGTGTACCAATAAATCTTTAAGCATATCTCCAAAGTTTAGAAACTCTTCTTGATACATCTCAATCACACATAGTTTCTTTTTTCTGTACACAGTTCTGATGAAATTGACTCAATCATGTGGAATCTCAATATCCATTGTAGTTTTTTTCTTTGCGCGCTGTAGAACTCTTTTACTCATTTGAATAATACTCCAGGTAATATTTGAGTTCTGTATTCACATTAATTATTACTTAAGATTCTCGCTATGATTATCATTATCTTACATTGTATAATACTGCTTATACTAATTAATACCGATTGTTGCTCAGTCTTCTAATCTCCTATGTATATCGAGTTGATGTAGGTTCAAGACTTGTATATATTATTATAATAACAGTGCAAGGTCGTCAAGGTTAAGTCAACCTTGTTGTCGGCGTTTGGTAGCGCGTTTGTTGAATTGAAGCAATAATATTACGTGTACCAGGTAATATAAATATCCTTCGCTTAAACCTCGACCCGGACGGATTACCTTCACTGGTCTAATTTCTGAAATACGGAGTGTTTTCTTGATACCCTACAGCGCTCAATTGCCGAGTGAATTGTACCGGCCTCCATGTGAGTATGAACCGACTCCAAAAATGTTTGATTAATCTCTGTTATGGAACTAGTTTCTATTCTGTCGAGAACAAGAATAGCTGAAAAAATTAAGCGTTTCAATGTTTTTGATAGAAATATCCAAGATATAATTTCTTAGACATGAAGCTATTTCTTGTCCTCCGCGCCCCGCTAACGTTTCGTTTAATATCATACAAATTCCTTGATCGCCTGTGTTGTCTGTTTTATAAAGTGTCAAGTTATAGACCCACAATTGCCTTTTGTAGAACGAAATACCATTTCTTGTCGCCAAACATTTTTCTAAGTCAAATGAAACTGCCACAGAACTTGAATCAAACTTACTCTTTTCATTAGCTTCTATTTTATTTTTATATCCCAACTCAGCCATTTCCAAATGAGCATGCATTTCATTTTCTATGCACTTCTTATTCTCAATTTGTTCCTTTGTTGAATTATTTAAAGTTTTTAATGCTTTGAGGTTAAGATTTAAGCGGTCATATTTAGCAGAAATGTCATTTGAAGGATGATGAAATGATGGGTTGAATTCCACATTAATTGAAATTCTTTTAGAGGAATCTCATTCATGCAATCATGTGGAAAATATAATCTGTACATCTCCGCAATAGTTAAGCCTGGGCTCAGATAATGTTTAGAAGTTTTTTTTCTCGGGAATAATGACTAGGGTACTGAACGCTGAAAGCTTCTAATATGCCCACGAGCATTATCTTTCGATAATTCGCTAATTTTTGTTGATTGTATTTTCCATTTTTATCTTGGGGACACAGTCCATTATTTCCTTTTTTTTTTAAATAACTTACCTTTTTAATATAAATATCAAATGTATTTAGGTATATTGTTTGACAGACTTCTATCCTGCATTGTTTAAGTAATAATTTATGGAATTTTTCCGCCTGCTCTGACCAATCTTTGCCTTTCTTTAAAGTTTTCTAGAACAGATTCCGCTAACTGTCAGTTGATTTTGAGCATGTCTGTTCATTTCATAAAATCCAGAAAATAAGTTTTGTCTTTGCGCATCATCACAGAGATTGTAACACTTTCGCTTGTAGTTGCAAGGTGGCTGTAACGCACTAATAATACAATAACAAACCAACACTGATCTAAAACCGTGACTACAAATTATTTGGGAAGTATAATTCAGTAAAGGCCAATGTCCAGTTCTCTTAAAAGCACTGCGTAAGAAAAAAGGCCAATCTCCAGATTCGCTGGACATTGGCCCTTTCTAAAATTAAGTGTTGGGTCTTATGTGCACTTTGGCCCTTCTTCTTTGTATGTATTTTGGAGATAAGCCAAAATTAAAAACACTAGATCGGCTACCAATCATACAAGGAGTATGGCCTTTTTCTACATGTAGTTTTGAACGTGCTTATTTCAGTGATGCTATCAACTCCATATGGCCAAAAATGGAGATTGGCCCTTTTTATACTCAGGTCCAGAACTAAGGCTTTGAGTTTTTGGATATAATCTTGATTAGATTCATTCTTTTTTGTTAAGAATATTAGTTGTTGTTCCAAGTTGGCTCTAGTAATTGGATTACTGAATTTCTGTTGTAAAGCTACTTTAATTTCTTCCCAGGTTGATATATCTGAGCGAGTAAGTAAGAAGTCTTCAGCTGGTCCTAAAATTTTTGATTTTATGGCTAATAAAACATATTCTTGTTGTAATACATCATTAGAAAAATATCTATTATGAAAGGCGTTTATTTGATTCATAAAAGAATCTAAACGTGATGGTGTTCCATCGAAGGTTTTTAGTAGAGTAACGTTGGATCTCCAAGCGTCAGCTATTTCTATCGAATTATTTCAATTACTTAATGGTAAAGCAACTATATCGTTACTTATTCTAATAGGTTTATCCTCAGATTTATCAAAAGGATTTTCAAAAAATAATTTATGAACGTTTGAATCTAAATCTAAATTAGACGGTTCACTTATTAATGGGTAATTGTTAGAAATATCAGAATATAGTCTTTCAATACCTAAATTAGTTTGTTTACTTGTAGAAGCTTGTTCTTCTTTGGATAAATAATATCTGCTAATAACTTTTTTGAAAAATTTTTCATTTCATTTTTACTAACTAACAGGTTGTACGACTATTAGAATTGAAGACGACTAAACAGCCTTATCTTGTTTCTAGTCTTCTTCCTGTATCAGAGAGTGATATAGCTGAGGAGATGAACTACTCGGATCACTCGCTGCCTGTAATGGACAATAGCATAGGCCAATTTGGCCAACTGACTGATCGCTGTGGCATACCAAAAAGCGATGTTCGTCAGGAGCTTGCTTGACTGTGTTTCTGATCCTTTCTTAGCCGTTGAAACAGAAGGTGCACGTGTTGATCACTGGTAAATCTCGTACAGGGTGGCCAACTAAGAATGCGAGGTACTCTATCTGGGAAACTATCCATCGTAGAGACTTGCGGCAAAAAATGTAATTACTAAAACGGTCAAGAGAAAAACCTGGAAAATATTTTCAAGTTTCTAAAATGACCACTAACTAAGGGGGCGTAACTGCAATCTTGAATCTAAAAAAGTGATGTTTCTGTGAATTCCGCTATATTAACCTAGTAAAAAAATTCCACATATTTGAAGTTGAGGATAATGTAAAACTTTTTTGTTTAATGCTTTTTGCTGTATCTCTAAAAATATAGTGGTTGGGGGTATTCAAAGTTTTTTTAAATAACACCCTGTATCTGCGAAACGGCTAAGCCGATTTTAACAAACTTGGGTTAGTTCAAAGGAGCTATTCTTGGGCTACAAATGTTGTATTATTTAAAGTTTCGTTAGTTTCACATGTCGCCGCTAGAGGGCTATTCATTCCGACAGAAATGGTTAATTTTCTCAAAAAAAATAAAATGTATTGATATGATTTTTTTGCCATGAAAAAGTAGCTAAATGATGGCTAAACAAGCTCGCGAAAACCGCATCTCGATATCTTGTCCCTAACCCAAAATATAGGCAAAAAAATTTATTACTTACGAAAATCCCTTATTTTTTTTTTACTATATTTATCTCGAATTTTCTCTTTTATAAAAGTTGTGGCCCTGAAAAGGACCGATTTAAAAAAGGAAGGTTCTTAGTGCCCCCGCAAATGCTCGAAATGTTGACCATCACGCTCTATGCATTGCTGAAGCCTCTCATGGGTAGACAAAACTGCAGTTTCAATTTCGGCTCTCGGTATGGTTCGTATTGCAGTACGAATCCGGTTTTTCAAATCTTCTCTGGTCGTCGATTGAGTCTGGAACACGATGTCCTTTAACCGCCCCTATAAATAAAAATCCAGACAAGTTAAATCTGGTGATCGCGGAGGCCATGGAAACAGACTTCCGCTTCCAATCCACTGCTGTTGAAATACTGCATCGATATGCTCTCGCACATTAATAGCAAAATGTGCTGGGCAACTATCCAACTGCAAAAACAAGTTATGCCTCGTTTCCAGAGGCACATCTTTTAACAACAACGGTAATTGATTGGCCAAAAATTCAAGAAAGACATTGCCATTTAGGGGTTGCTCGAAAAAATATGGCTCAATAATTTTGCCTTCCAGTACGCCACACCACACATTTAAACTCCAACGTCCTTGGTGCTGAACTTTACGCATCCAATCCGAATTTTCTGCAGACCAATAGTGCATATTGTGCAGATTGACTCTCCCATCACTATTAAAAGTGGCTTCATCGGTCCAAAGAATTTGAAATAAAAATTCTCTATTTTCGCGTATCATACCTAACATCCAATGCCAAAAGTCCAACCTACGATCAAAATCTTCCTCATTCAAAGCCTGATGTAGAACTACATGATATGGATGCCTTCTAAAAATAATTAAAAAAAAGTTTCAACAAATACCTATATTGTGATAGCCATTAGAATTTACCTATGGTCCTTCAAGATATTTTGAATCGATGTTCGTGCTATGTTCAACTGAAGCGATAACGCTCTTGTGCTAACGTGAGGATTTCCTTCAATATACCCCAGTACGTAGTTGATATTTTCTTGTGTTCTTCCAATTTTTTGCCGTTGAAACGCAGGCCGAAAACTATCATTGGCTCGTAAGCTCGCCACTAATCGGGGAAAAACTCTCACATCGCCAGGACGTCGATTTGGATAACGGGCCGCGTAAACTCTTTTAGCTACTGCGGCATTTTGAAGACATTCAAAATAAACCGCAAGCATATCAACAGCTTCATCATTCGTGAAACGCATTTTGTAAACACAAAAATTGCTCAAAATAAAGCGAAACTATTGACAACTATTGACAATTTGAGGAAGAATTATTTATATTTTCATTTGTTTTCTTTCCATGGCCTGCTATTATTAATTGTCTACCTATGAGAGGCTTCAGCAATGCATAGAGCGTGATGGTCAGCATTTCGAGCATTTGCGGGGGCACTAAGAACCTTCCTTTTTTAACCGGTCCTTTTCAGGGCCACAACTTTTATAAAAGAGAAAATTCGAGATAAATATAGAAAAAAAAATTAAGAGATTTTCGTAAGTAGTAAATTTTTTTGCCTATATTTTGGGTTAGGAACAAGATATCGAGATACGGTTTTCGCGAGCTTGGTTAGCCATTATTTAGCTACTTTTTCATGGAAAAAAAATCATATCAATGCATTTAATTTTTTTGAGAAAATTAACCATTTCTGTCGGAATGTCGAAAATAGCCCTCTAGCGGCGGTATGTGAAACTAACGAAACTTTAAATAATACAACATTTGTAGCCCAAAAATAGCTCCTTTGAACTAACCCAAGTTTGTTACAATCGGCTTAGCCGTTTCGCAGATACAGGGTGTTATTTAAAAAAACTTTGAATACTCCCCACCACTTTATTTTTAGAGATACAGCAAAAAGCATTAAACAAAACAGTTTTACATTATCCTCAACTTCAAATATGTGGAATTTTTTTATTAGGTTAATATAGCGGAATTCACAGAAACATCACTTTTTTAGATTTAAGATTGCAGTTACGTCCCCTAGTGGTCATTTTAGAAACTTGAAAATATTTTCCAGGTTTTTCTCTTCACCGTTTTAGTAATTACATTTTTTGCCGCAACTCTCTACGATGGATAGTTTACCAGATACAGTACCTCGCATTCTTAGTTGGCCACCCTGTACATGGCACTGTACTCCGAGAATCCGAATTTCAAAAACGCACTCCGAAAGGATCCTACCGTCTGCGCCAATTTTATTCACTTTTCGAAAACGTATCGTATGTTTTTAAAAAGTTTTTCTACGACTGCTATGAAAAGTGTCTAAAAACGCACGTCAAACAGGATCTGAAAATGACTAATTTCACATGATGTATGATACTACTGTGTGAAATTTTTTCACATAAGTTGGGTCTGGTTTGGCCAAGATGATGGATACACAGCACGAATGTCACAAAAATTTTAATCAAGTAGGTCATGATTTTCGGTTGCCTGATTACACATATTTTAATTTCAACCTGTCAAAAGTATTGTTAAAAAAATTATCTTTTGCTGTGTAAAAATGGAAAGTGATAGTGAATTTGAATGTACACTGCCAGAAATAAAAGAGAAAGCTACAAGCGTCTCGCTAAATCTTTTGCCGGAAACTTCAAGATACAGGTACGAGACCACATACCAAAAATTTCAGGGGTGGAAAGCAAGAAACAATGTTAAGTCCTCTTCAGAAAATGTACTGCTAGTATATTTTAAAGAACTATCGAGGAAATATAAAGCATCCACGTTGTGGTCGATATTTTCCTTGCTCAAAGCTACCATACAAATAAAGCACAATATTAATATTACCGATTATATGAAACTACAGTCGTTCCTAAAACGAAAATCAGAAAAATATACACCAAAGAAGTCCAAAATTCTAACGGAGGAGGATTTTTCACAATTTTTTAATACAGCACCGGATCAGCAATACCTGCTAATAAAAGTACGTACTGAAAGCAAACTTTACAGTACAAAAAATGTTCTCACCCGTAAACTTGCTAAAAGTTTTTAATTAACACATTTAATTTTTTAGGCTGCAGTTGCTATTGGTCTGGCAGGAGCTTGTAGACGTGACGAATTACATAAATTATCAGTCAATAACATAGAAGATTTAAATTCGGCTATGTTGCTCAAATTAACAAGTACAAAAAATAATATGCCCCGATCATTTACTCTAACTGGAAACTTCTACAATATATGTAAAAGGTATGCCAATCTCAGACCCACTAATATATCCGAAAACAGATTTTTCTTAAATTATCAAAATGGAAAATGCACTAGGCAAGTTGTAGGCATTAATATTAACATTATATATTAATATCATATTGAATATCGTTCCGTTAAAAGTCGACTTTCTTGAGTGTAAAAGTCAAAATATTAATACGCGTAATTGGTATCGTTGTGTTCATAAAAAAGTGACGCTTCTAACTGTGTTGTCTGTATCTCTGTTACACTTTGTCTTCATTGAGAAAATCTCAAAAATGTGCCATAATAAATCTTAACGGTTTCTCTATTAAAATTATCTTAAATATTTTTTGTGCAAAGTGATTTCAATGCTCATCGGTTTGTTTACATTGGGAATATCCCTTTATGCCTGAACTGATGTTTATCTAAAATTATACAGACACAGGGCAGTATTCAACTTTCGTTCTTGTTTTGTTTTTCTTCAATTTTCTTTTCTTCGGAATTTGGTGAATAATGGCATCCAGTGTTACATATGCTTGCTGTAAAAATAAAAATTTTGTAAGTTTTATATGTGTTAACTGCCACTCTGTTTTCCATAAGTCTTGCCTACATAAATTTAAATTGAAACGAATAAGAGCCAATCTAATCAACTGTTGCGAACAGAAATATGATGTAAGCAACAATGAACTGGATTTACTTGAGAAAACTCTAGGAGAAATTACAGAGGATGATTTGGATAAATCCAAGCATATAGAGAAGCTTATAGGCGTAAATAGATTAATGATAGAGGAAGCCACAACATACGAAGAGGAACTGAATAGACTCATAAACGTGAAAGATGATGTTATTAAAGAGTTAAACAAGAAATTGAAAGAGCTTAACAAGTTAACCCACGTGGAAAAGAAAGAGACTGCGGATGCAGCTACACAAAGTAAGGCAGTGACTATCAGGAGTGTATCACTGATGACTGAGGATTTTCGATCTCTCGAAACGACAACAGATAATTGCGTGGAAAAAACATTCCCGGTTTCTTGCCAAAAGGTAGATAGTTGCACGCAAACTGTATCTGAATCAGTGTCGCATATGCCAATTCGTGAAGCAGCATCTAACTCTCATTTACAATCAATTAGCTGCAACCAACAAAAAATATCTCCAAAAATATTTCCAAATTCCGGTGAAGGATCAGCTAAAAATATATTAATTTTGGGTGATCAATGGGCAAAAAACTTGGGTAGTATTTTGGGATCAAGACCAAAGAGTGAAAGTTTGATAGTGGAAGGTTTTACCAAGCCTCATGCCTCTTTACACCAGATAGTTCAAAGTGCTGAGGTCTTAACAAGAAGTCTTTCAAACAACGATTACCTAATAATTATGGCTGGAACAAATGACTTTAAGTATTCGAATAAATATCCATTGTTTAGGCATATTATTGACACAGTAAAAAAATGCTGCCATACCATCATTATTATGGCATCTGTGCCGTATTTAAAACATAATAAAATGAGTAAATACATTCAAAAATTTAACGTTAAATTAAGCCAATTTGTTTTAAGAATAAATAATTAAATTCCAAGTAAATTAAACTTCTTAAATCTTAGTGACAGTAACGGTAATATCCTCCCTAAAATCCGTATATGTGATGAAATTATTAGCTTGATGCAGTATCGCTGCACTAAAAATTTAATTTTTGTGAACTCTATAGTGGAAACTACTTCAGACGCTGTTTACTGTGTGGTTCGAGAAAATGAGATTAGTGATACAAATGTAACAAATACTGATACAGATGTAATAAATAGGGAGAGAACCACGGTAGGAGAATCTAGTCTAAATAACTTTAATCGAAGCCAGGATTTGTCTCTGCAGTTTGACAATGACGTTCATAAAACCAATGACTGTATCACTTTCAAAGAACCTAATTTTTTATACCCAAGACTTTCACAACTAAGTTTCACAGAACAAACTTAGGCTCTAATAAAAACTTTAATATAGACTCCCATTTATCGGGAAATAATCACTAATTTGACTAATACACAGTGTCTTAGTGTATTTTATATCAATGTTCAATGTTTGTCTAATAAAATAAATTTGATTGATCTTTTATGTAATAAGTATAGCATTAACGTCTTGTGCCTTAACGAGCATTGGCTTAGTGATGAAAAAATACTTAACACTAATATACGAAACTTTTCCCTAAAAAGTCATTTTGCACGTAGTGCGCATAAACATGGCGGATCTGCAATTTACATTGACAATGAGATTTCTGTAAATACATTCCCGGTTACTTACCTAACTAATTTTTCTGTTGAAATGACATTGGAGTGCTCAGCTGTTAGCATTGAAGATATCTGTATTGTTAATGTATATAGACCGCCCTCTGGTAGCTTTAATGTTTGCATAGACATTTTAGCGGAAATCTTAAGAAGGGCCACAGCAAATTTTAATTTTCTTATTTTGTGTGGTAACTTAAATGTGGACAAACTGGCTGCCGGTAAAAATTATAAAATTTTATCAGACCTTTTTGAATCTTTTAATTTAAAATCAATGGTGGATACGCCTACAAGAATTGAAAAAAATTCCTCAGCAATATTAGATTATGCCATTACAAACCTACCAAATTTTTTAAATGTTGAAAATTTTGATACATGTATTTCCGACCATCATGGTCAATTAATAATAGTATCGAATTCTATTTCTGATCCGACAAGTATTGACAAAAATTCAGAATCAACTCAGACATATAGATCCATAAACAAGATGGCAATTAATGAATGTAAAAAGCTCTTCTCGGATCTTAACTATAGGGTGCATTCTTGTGATCCCGATTCGGAGTTTCTTCGATTTTATGATTGCTTTTTATGGTGTTTTAATGCTTCATTTCCCAAAAGACTAAACATAACAATGCGAACAAAAATAAACTACAGTTCTCTGAAGAATTACAAACATTGCACAAAGAGTTGGATAATTTGAGGTGGTTAAGGCACCATATCCATGACGATGAATTAAATAATAGGTTTAAAATGACAAAAAAAACTTCCAACTTAAGATTAGAGAGGAGAAGAGCCTATAAAATAATGAAAAAATCTTGTTATCAAATAATAAAATTAGAACTACGTGGAATATTGTAAATGAACTTCAAAACAAAACAGGTATAAAACAACAAATAACATCTATTAACCATGAGAATAAAAAATTAAGCAACCCCAAAGATATAGCCAACGCTTTTGGTCAATCAGTCGTGAATGAAAAGGTAAGATCATACTTTGAAAATAATTTATCTGATACGTGTACTGTTTCTGGGAGAACAATCTCTAACTCTTGTTTCATAGACGACATAACCCAAGATGATATAGTGCGGATTATTTGTGAACTCCCGAATAATCTTCTGGACTCGATGAAGTTCCCATTAAACTGATTAAGGCTATGTGTACTGAAATTTCACCAATACTGGCTGAGCTGTTAAATGTGTCAATCAGAAATGGCAAATTTCTGGAGTGCTTAAAGGAAGTCAAAGTTGTGCCGATTTTTAAGAAGGGCGATTCAGAGAGTGTTGAAAATTACAGTTTTATTTCGATTCTCAGCATATTCTCCAAAATATTTGAGAAGGCAGTATGCGATAGATTGACAGTATTCTTGAGTAAGTACAGTGTCTTGAGTGGATGTCAGCATGGCTTTAGAGTTGGGCTATCTACTGAATCAGCTGCTGCGAACCTGATTCATCATGTGGCTTCTAAGGTGGATCGTGGGGAAAAGAGTTATTTTCTCCTTTGATTTAACGCGAGCGTTTGATGTTGTAGACAAAGGCTTTGTGGGTGAAAAGCTTTTAAAATTGGGAATTAGGGGTTATTTAAACAGCTGGATATGTTCATTTTTAACGAATAGAAAAATCTTTGTAAGTATTAATAATACTCTGTCTGATGGTTTTGATCTAAATATCGGTACTCCTCAGGAAAGTTCGTTGGCCCCTCTACTTTTCCTGATGTTCATCAATGATCTTCCAGAATATATCACAAGGGGTCAAGTATTTATGTATGCTGACGATACCTCGATTGTCGTTCATGGTTCCTGCAAGGAAGACATTTGTGAAGCTGTATCAACTGTGCTTGATCAATTCTCCACGTCGTGCAGAAGTAACAAACTAATCATCAATCACTCTAAAACTGTCTGCTTGGAAGTGACTTCTATGAGAGCCAATCCGTGCGACTTCGTATTTCAGTTTGGAGAATATATATTGCGCCCTCAAAACTCAATAAATTTTCTTGGGCTTCATGTCGATTGCAACCTCTCGTGGAACGAACATATAAATAAAGTTTGCTCCAGATTGACCCAAAGTTACTATGTAATTGGTTCTTTAAAAAATTCATTAAAAAACAAGAATATTCTGCTCAATGTTTATTACGCATTTTGTTACTCAGCAATTGCTTATAACATAATAACATGGGGCCAGGCAGTTGAAGTCCAGAGAGTACTTATAATTCAAAAATTAATAATTCCTCTTTTATTCGACTTACCCTATACAACCACTTGTAGAGATACATTTAAAAAACATAATCCGTTAACGGTTGTGTCCATCTACATTTTTAAGCTATTGTTGTATATTCATAAAAATAAACACTCCTTTCGGACAAATGGTTTTAGTCATGGATACTGTACGCGGAGTAGAAATAATATCTATCTAGATAGACATAATCGTGAGGCTTATAAGAAAAGTCCGGTATATTGTGGAAGCAAACTCTACAATATGTTGCCTGAGACCATAAGAAACATAAACCCGCCTCAATCCTTTAAGAAAAAAATTAAAAAGCTTTTTTTATCCAAGACTCTTTATAGTATTGTGGCATTCACAGCTTATCTGCAACATGTAGAATAATTAAATGTCGCGCCGGCATCCAGATTGTGCCATTGTATTACATATATAATATGTACTTACAGGAGTTTGTGACAATTTTGGATGTGTTCTTTTGTTTTTTTTTGTTTTATTTTATTTTATAGGCACCTATATGTCCTTTAACGGTGCGCGTTATAGTTTTATATATGTGTGGATATTTCTGTAAACTTAAATGTTTGTGTATCCGTATATTTGATGGTCACTAAACCACGGTTCTATTTTTGTCAGTTTAATTCTTGTTGCGTTTTGTTTTATATCTTTGAAATGTAATATTACTACAGCCTTATTGTGACGAAACCTGTGTTATTCTTTGTAACATGGTGGTGAATAAATGATTTGATTTGATTTGAATAAGTTTGGTCGCATGGCTACAGAAATAGCCAGTTTTTTGAAACTGCCTAATCCGAGCGAATATACAGGCCATTGTTTTCGGCGCTCATCGGCAACAATACTTGTTAATGCTGGTGAGGATTTACTTACACTTAAACGCCATGGGGGATGGCATTCTAGTGGAGTGGTAGAAGGATACGTAGACGATTCAATTGCAAATAAACTAAAAATTGCAAACAAAATTGAGAAATCTGTAAGCCAAACTTCGACGTCCTTATCACAACATGAAATACAAGGATCAGAAACTTCTCTGCCGGCACCGGTTCCTTCATGTTCACGAAACATAACCGAAAATATAACATACACGAATTCGATTGAAAGACAAAATATACCAGCACACAGTTTCCAAAACTGCACAAATATAACCATTAACTATAACTTTAAATATAGCTATGTAACTTTATATTTTGTTTTATTAATGTAAAGATAATTTGTTATTTAAATAATAATTATAACACTTTATTGTAACTGAATAAATTATTTGATGTATTTAATTGTTTAAATGCAGCCTAATTATGAATTGTAATTTTATTGCTAAAGTTAACATCTTGCAATTTTCGTAATATATATCAACAACGTCTCTTCGGCTTATACTAAAACTAATACACATAAGCCTTTTGTAAGTTTCCCCGTACTATTGGCAAAATTTAACTGTTCCTTGGACTTTAGTAGCTTAATATTATACCATAACAAGTAACACTACATACTGTCTGTCTAGAGTTTCGAGCTATTACTAAAGTCATAGGAAGTACTGAATTTTAAATAATATTTTGTGGTGTAATAGGGTCAACCTATATTCTTTTGTAATGTTTTATTTGTTAATAGAATACATACTAAACCTATATATCTTGACGGAGGCTACTACCCTTAAAATCCCTAACTTAAAACATGATTTTTTTTAAGTAAAAAGTAGTGTTCTCTGTTACTACAACCATGAACAGTGTAGTTTTTAAACATTTGTTCATTTTACTAATAATAATAAAGGTAACTTATTCCGTAAACTTTAGTAACATGATATTTACCGTAAGACATTACTTATATTACTAACTTATTTTTTTAAAAAGATTGTTCTACTAAAGTTATTTAAAATTATCTATTTTGTGATATATTATTAGATACACATATGCCTATGTCTTTTGTAGAGTTACCTTAAAAACTTTAGTAATATGGTTTGCTCAAAGTAGAGTTTTAACATTAATATGCTTTCTATTCAACCGCCACTAATCTTACTACAATTTAAGTAAATATATTTTTTATTACATTTTATATTGTCATATGAAAAGATTATTAAATAATAATATTATGAGTTTGAACCATAATTTTACTCACGAATTCTAGAAGGCTGTGGCAGCAACTATTACTCGTAAGCAAACTATCAAAACAAGAATTCATGCAAAAGGTTGTCACACATTTCTATATTCACAATTAACAATATTTACAAAAAGTATTGCTTGTGTAAATTTTGCGAAAGTGTCGAAGAAATAGATAAACAACACAGTAACTTGCCTCTTTTAAAATATTTAGTAAAGAACGCTAGTATAGATCTATTGGAAAATAACCTGTTTAAAAAGATACAAGAAACTCTTGCTTTTATGCAACCATCGTTAAACCGCGTGAGGAATACAAAAAGAAATAAAATAGTATCCAAGTACTATTTGTACTTTCTTAGACATCGAAATTTTATGGTCAGTACTAGCGAAGTTCCGAGTCCTACCTATTCGCCTATGAAACGAGAAGATGTGTTCCAAAAATACCATGAAATACTAAATGTTTTATTAAAAACACAATAAGGAATATGTCTGTTGTTTTTTAATTATTTGTTGAATTTATTTAATAAAATTCCTGATTTAGAAAACGATGCAATAAGTGTGCTTTTTTTTTAATAATTCATAAACAATTCGTTAATGTCAACCTCGTTAGTGTCAACCAGTCAAAAATATTTTATTTTCTGTCATTTACTTTTGACATAAGCGTATGAAAAATTTTCACACAGTCTTGTCAAAAATTAAAAGATTAAAAATAATAAAAATCGCATATTAATCCTTATTTTCTGCAGTCGTAGAAAAGGTATCGTGTGCAACACGTTTGAAACTGACTCTTTGCACACTCGTATGACTTGTAGCACTCGCCTACGGCCCGTGCACAAACCTCATACTCGTGTGCAAAGACTCTTTTTCAAAACTTGTTGCACAATATACTATTTATTTTATTTAGAAGTGTTCGCAGTACAAAGCGTTCTTAATGACTAAAGCCAGATAAAGCGTGTTTACATATATATAATATTCTAAACTGCTGAGCTTACAGATGATTAATACAATAATATGAGTCATAATGATAGTAATTCAGCTTAAATGGCCATATAATTCCAACGCAGAATACAAAGTAAACAAACACGTCGAGAAAGTAACCGCGTAAAATTCCGCAACGCCATTGGTCGAAATGGAGTTGACGGGTTTTGATTTTAATGGATGGTTGGATTTAACGGATTCTGAAACTAATCGACATTTTTAAATGCGTTTTTGGACGGATCTAGCGGTATGTGATCGAAATGGATTTTACAGGTCGATTCCTAGGAAAATTTGCTACCAGTGGCGACCAAAAACCCATTTTTGACAAAAAGCGGTTTTTGATTTTAGACGCCTCATGTGATATTTATTAAATATTTTCTTAGTTTGCATTTTACTGTTATTCTCTATGATATAAATATGCTTGTTGCAGGATTTCAATGTATCAAAGGAGCAACTAAATATTCAACCGCCACAAAGCTCATCCCAGTCAATGACGGCCGAAATAATGAAGGTTCCGTTGGATTTGTGCTCCTCTCCTGTGGGTCCTCATGCTTTACAGCATCAATCTAGATCATATCCTGGTGGACCTCCTCTTTTGTGCCGAACACCAAGTGCTTCCAGCCAAAGTAGTTTGGACAGTAGTACTTCCAAGCAGGTAGGGTAAACTCGCATAATTATCTGGACTTTTTAGACACTGATGGAAATATGCATTGGTGTTTTAAGCATATGATAAAAGAATTTGGTAAGCTGAGAGCATATATGATTTAATGGGAACGATGGGTTACAAATCAAATGAAAGTAGGATGATTTTTAAGGCCCCATTTGATACTTATCCTAAGAGCTTGTCCTATATAGTAAGGGCCAACTGTATGCATTATTATTATTAACTATAGGGGAGAATTGAAGAATACCGTAAAAGTGGACAACTTTGCCCACTTTCTTACATATTTTTTTGAATAAAAACTAAACTTTACGCTATTTGGCATTGACAATTTGACGGTAAGATAAATACTTATATTACGCATCAAATTATATAAACGTTTTTAAAACAAGCAAAAAAAAATTAGGGGTGGGCAAAGTTGTCCAAGGTTTTTCAACTTTGCCCAGCTGCAACATTTTTATGTAAAGTTAATTTAGAACGCTTCCATGGTAACATTGCCCACCCATATAGTCTTAAAAAAGTTTTGGGTTTACACTAAGTATATAAAATCGAAGAGAAAACTAGGAATATTGAAAAATTAACATATATTCAAAAACAGTGCCTTAATTTTAGCTTTCAGTTATAAAATGAGATCCAAATGTCTTTATAAGACAGTCCAACTTAAAAATATTATTATAACAAACTAAAACTGAAAAAGACCTCAAAAATAATTTTACAAATATCAACAAGAATGTAGGTAAGTAGGTATACCTATAAATTAAACCTGTTTAAGTTTTCTTTAAATAAAAAATTTCCCCTTTTACCCACTGTAGGAGTTGAAAGAGCTGCTTTTATGTGAAGAATATACACTACAGATACATCATCGAATTTTCTCATAAACTTGGCAATATATATTTCTTTTAAGCTATATTGGTCATCATCTTTGGTTTCCGTTTCAGTCACTATTGTTAGAAAATATTTTACAACTTCTTGGTTGGAAATTGTACTACAACGTATGACTCTTTTTTATGTAATCTGGTTCAAAATAGGGTAAGTTCTTTGTTTTTATTTTTATCTTGTTTACTCGTATTTGGCACAGGGATTATTTCTTCATTTATTGCTATGTCATTGTAGTCAGACGCATTATCAGAGATATCTTTATTATTGCCATGTATGTCTTCGTATGTCAAAGAACAGCCAGCCTGAATTTTAATGTCTTCTTCGTCCCTCTCTTTAGCGGCTTGAAAGAACTCCTTTTATGTCAAGAATGTTTACTACCTATACATCATCGACTTCCGGAAAGATACACGCTAGGCTAACTTTAACAGCTTTTCTCATAAACTAAACAATATGTTTTTCTTCTAAGCTATATTGGTCATCATGTTTGGCTTTCGTTTCAGTCACTATTCCTATAAAATATTTTACAAACTTCTTGGTTGGAAATTGCACTACTACGTACGACTCTTTTTTTATATAATCTGGTTCAAAATATGGTAGGGTAAGGTGGGGAGAGTTGGACCACATTTTGAAAACACATCTGTAGAACTGGTAATATTTGTTCAAAATTAATGAAAATTTCGGGTCAAATACTTCGGTCAATTGTCTTTCTGATGTGTCATTCAAAGTTTAAATAAAATCAAATAATAGTCTATAATACTGACTTTATAAAATTTTGTTATCTGGTCCATCTATCCCTAGGAGTAGGTAGAGATGGACCTCTATAGATGGTAGAGATGGACCGCTCATAATTTGATAGTTATTAATAGGAATAGTATCAAAGAAAGCTACAAAATTACGAAAATATACCTTTAATAAAAAATATATTATTTTTATTAAAATTTTAATAGAAAAAATCAAAAGAACAACCTTCATAAACACAGAAACTTAAAACTCAAAAAATGTGTATTAAAGGCACCTTCAAGTCACAAAGCGCGTAAGTATTAAACGCAAGATAACAAATAAAAACCAAATCAGTCTCTCTAAAGATAAGCAAAATAATATAACTCACAAAAATAATTCCAAATAGGTATAAAAACTTAAAAACTCATTATAAAATAAGTATTAACTCGTACAAAACTAAAAACGAATATTAATCATTTAAGATCACAAAAAGAAGAGATCATGAAACAATTTAAAAAATATGCTGTTACAGCCCATTACAGCTTCTTAAACTCTTTGTACTTCTTTTCAGCATGATAGATCATGTCGATTTAATAAAAATGGATAGGTATTTACATGGAGTGGCCCATAAAAAAATAAAGCTTCGATCTACCGTTACAATGTCATTAACTTTTGGCCAAAACCATCTTTCTAAATCAGGCTTTAGGAACTTCATAATGACCTTATCATCTTCCAAACCTACAATACGGCCGACGTAGTAGCGATCATCGTAATAAACACAGTAGTGCTTTTCCATTTCAAGTTTAACCAAAGTTGAATCCAAATTTTCATCGTCGTCAGAAAATTCCTCACACAAATTCGCTGTCAAGTGGTACATCAATATCATCACTTTCTTCTGAATCAGGCTAGTTTTTAATATTATTTTTTCTCAGATATTTTCTTATTGTGTTTCTTTTCCGAGTTCTTTTCTATATGTCTTTTATTTTTCTTTTGTTCTTTTAATGTCTTTTTAGCCTTTCTTGTTTTTAATCTTTCAATATTTTCACTGTCCGTCAAAATTGTTGCAATATTTTTCGCCCTTTTTCGTACTTCTTGCAAGCTTTTTAAATTAGGAATTGGTGAAATTTCGTCAAGGAGCGTTCTAGGGGGCCTTTTTCGTACTTCTTTTGGCTTTATCCGGGGAGGGAGTACATAAAGTCTTTGTGGCGAAGACTGGAGCAGTTTCCTCATCTGAACTATTACATTCTGGAGGCGATATAGTACGAGTACACATTTTTTTTGGTGTGGTCAACGACTAATTTTCTTTGATATTTCATTTTTTGGGATCTTTCCTTTTAGTCTTTAAATGTAAATCACTAGTGCTTGGTAAATTTATATCTTCAATCTCTTCTTCATCCAATTTGATCTGAATGTTTGGAGAATTACGAGAAGAATTACTTGGAGAATTAATTGGAGAGTTATTAGTGTCATCAG
>MU193788.1:4708-22016 GCA_016904865.1 Pissodes strobi | reverse complement strand
CACAGCATCAATGTATGTGTGTAAGACATTCTAGTGTTACTAGAATCGATTAGTATTTGTGGACAATTTAAAACCATATAACATTTTTAAACAATAAAACACAGTCTACTTATATCAAAAACAAAAAGATCATATACCTAACACATAATTTATCATAATTAATTTTTAACACAACTAAAAAAAATTGGATAGTACACAAAATTTAAATTAAATTTGTAAATAATTGAGGGGAGGTTTTTCCCAGGATCATAACAGTTACCAAAATCATAGTTACTTACATATTCAATTCAGTCTTAATAGTATTGTTTTCTCTATTAGTGGTACATTGTTCATTTAAACCACTGTCAGCTTCCTTTGAAGATCCCCTAGAAATATGAAATGCTCTTCTTAAAAATGTTTCAGATGAGTTGACCATAATAAAGAAACTTCACTGAACCTTTGTTCATAAATGAATATTAAATTATTTTACTGTAAAATAATATACTTTCTGAGTGCTCTTGCTCTTTTACATACCATTAATCTGCAAACAGCGCGTTTTTTTTTTAAGCATTTTTTATTTTTCTTTTGTGTACTCTTTCTATCTACTTTTATTAATTACTGACATGTTTCAAGCCAACCTGGCCAGAGTATACTGTAATGTACATACTATGAAACAAATAAAGATTTATCTATCTATTTATCTATATCATCCCTTGTTTCCCATTCAAATGGTGCATTTTCATATTTAATAGAATGCTATTTTAATAGAAAATATATTACCCCATTCTTTACTATTTATACTGAAGACAATTTAATAATCATATGAATTGATTTTAGGGTGTATAATGTG
This sequence comes from Pissodes strobi, assembly GCA_016904865.1. Classification (NCBI taxonomy): domain Eukaryota; kingdom Metazoa; phylum Arthropoda; class Insecta; order Coleoptera; family Curculionidae; genus Pissodes; species Pissodes strobi. The sequence continues at coordinate 21,187 of MU193788.1, read as the reverse complement.
TACTGCTTATATTTCTAGTGCTTTTGTGAACTGGTGTGGGGGATTTGTGTCAATACTTAAAATTGGGTTTTTTTTTTCAGTTAAAGTGTGATGGATCCTTCAATTTTTGAAGTGAAAACCTCATTAGCGCCATTAGCTGGCAGAGAATGGGGATGATTTAAAACTAGATGAAACAGAGAGAACCACACCAATGAAAAGATGTAGATCTACAGGATGTGGCCTATGAGAGAATGAGATACAACACAGTTATACAGTTGATGTAGATATGTTCTATATTGTTGTGGAGGATTCATGTTTTACCTTACAAATATTTGGGTATTCTCTCCAGTATCGTTATGAATTGGTTATATAGAGCCTTTTCGGCTCTGGCTTCAGAATGTAAACAGCACAAGTGCTAGTTTAGCGACCCCAATGAAGCTTAAATATCTAAAAACTTGAAAACAAACTTTCATTGTCATCTTGTCAAAGTCTATTCAAAACTTGACAAAGTTTTGCGATAGCTTTTTACTGTTATTTACATTTACTAAATATTTTAATTTTTTAGATTTGTTCGTTCTTGATGACGGAGACAGATTTTTATTGATTTAGTAATCATGAATATACAAACCATACAACCTTAAGCTGAATTTATAGATTTACATAACATAAGCATAGCATAAGCACATTACAATAGATGGTCGATTTATAAATGGGCTTGTTATGTTGCACCTGAGCCGTAAAGCGAAAATACTAACCTTACAAATTTCATAATTTTGTTTTTAAAATTATATTATATAATCTTATATATATTAATTTATAAATCCTTACCATTCTCATAAATAAAAAGCATACAAAAAGCCAAAACAATAAATTTTATTGGATATCGCATGTCATTCTCAAAAGGCAAAATACAATTATAATTCTGTTTTCATTAGTTGAACATAAGCACATAGCATAAGAAGTTAAAAGTAGGTGAACTTCTTATGTAAAGCTTATGTTATGTCATTGTTTATACAGGAATATAAAGACAATGGTTATGTCTTATCTTACGTCGACCTATAAATTGCCAAATTTGACTTTGCTATGTTTATGTTATGTCAATCTATAAATTCAGCTTTAAATGACGAAATATCTTAGTTTTTGTTGTAAAACTATTATACTTAAACTTACTCAACAAGATATTGAACATTTTCTTCTTTAATCAATAGTTGATCACTCCCAATAATCCTCCTCTTTAACTGGCAACCTTTCTAGAAGAACAATTAACTTTGGTATTGGCTTACAATTTCCAGACATAATGTATCCCAAGAAGGGCTCACTCCTTATCTATCCCACTGAAGAAAAAATAAAATATCTAAGTTCCGTTATTTGGCTTAGTACTTTGATTAATCTTCTCTTGCCTAATGCTTGGTTTGGTAGGAATTATGCATATATGATATATGTTCTTTTTTCTTCAAACGTCAGTAAATCAGTCATTACTCGACTGTGAAGTTTCGTTTTTCCTCCGCCGGAGCTTTACTTTTCACTTTTCCGCCGGCGGAGGTAAAAGTAGTGTTATCATAGCAACATAGATATAATACAAACAAACATCAAAATAAGCGTCAACAACTCAAGACTTCTAAAATTTGCATTTATCACTCAATGTGTGACTGCATTTCTAAAAATCACTAATTTAGGAACAAATTGGTTTTTATTTAATCGAACTTACTCAATAACTGCTTATCAATACGGAATTAAAACGCAATCAAAGACGCAATTTTAAAAATATAATTATTGTTGACAGTGTCCACTGACAGCTTTATGTTAGATTACTATAGCAACAACCTGAGCCTATTCACCGACACCGCACCGGTCTAAGCCGCCTTGCGAACCCACTTATCTTTAATAATAATTATTATTACTATTAAAAAGAGACTTTTTGCATTAATTTGTCGACATTTGAAGAAAAAACAGCATATTTTATTTGGAGGAAAAGTTACTTTTCCTCCATATAAAATAATATACTATTATACGTATATGGAATTAGGAATATTTAAGTACAAACTTGTTAACCTAAAACGACAGTAACACATACCACACAATGGGACAATGGTATGTGGCGTGGACAGTAACAATCATATACGTAAAATATGGTAACAATACCCTAGGAGGTATTGACAGTACTTGAACTTGAAGTATGGACTCTCTTCAAGAAGGGAGCCGTTTGGCGCTGCTACGAGGCAATTTGCCAGTGCACCCTTCGCCCGGCGCATAGGGAGAGGTAAAGCTACCCTTCTACATCCGTTACACGTTATTTCAGTTTGAAGGGCTCTGTATTCGGGGGCGATCGCAACGCAGTCGGACTGTGGACCCTGTTACAACCACCGACTTTTCACACGGCACAAATAGAAACCCCTCAGTGGATATTTCCTTTGGTTAAAGACAAACACTTTTACGATGAAGTGGCACAGACGACGCTGGCTATGACGGCCGCTTCTTTCGGGGGGACAAATCAGTCCTTCTTAGTATAGATATTATTGTTACTTAAGTTATGGTTAAATCCTTTATTTAGGATATTAATTTCAGGGGTATTAAAACTAACCTCAGTAAAATTAACAAATCTATTATAAAATTGATGATCTGAATAAACTTTAGAATTATTGATATCATTGTTTGTTTCTTTAAATTTAAATTTTAATCTACGTAACTTATCGCTTTGAATTATGAATTTTTTGTTGATATTATCACCAATAAGAACCCTAATTATTTTGTTGTCTAATAAGTCAAATTCCAAATTACTTAGTCTACTTGCGAGTTCCATATGTACCTATTACCTTCAAATAAATGTTTAAAATATCCCTCTTGTTGTACTGAGTCTTCCTATCTTGGATAAGCCATCTTTTCAATCCATATTTTGTGCAATTTTTGCTGATGTGCTATTGTTGTTGGTTTCCAGTTTCGTGTATGTGGGAAACACTTTAAATTTCACACACTGGTTGAAGAACCAAATATTTTGCGAATACTTACGGCACTGCTGTTAAACTTTCTGAAGAATTAATTCACATTGTAGGTAAACATTGTAATTTCAAATCTAAATATTCGATTAAAAATAGTTATGACCTAGTGAATAAGATTAAAAATGTTACTCTACCATCTAACTCTAAACTTATTTCTTTTGATGTTAAAAATTTATTTCCTAGTGTACCTCCGATTGAAGTGTTAGAATTAATTAAAATTATGTTAGATAAGAACCATATTAATCACATAATAAAACAGGATATTTTAAATTGCTTGTCATTATATTTAGATCAAAATTATTTTGAATTTAACGACAAGATTTACACTTGTATCGAAGGTTTAATAATGGGTAATCCACTTAGTCCTATTTTAGCTGAAATCTTTATGGATAATTTAGAAAAATCAATACATGAACACCATCATAGCAAATATTGCTTATATTGGTATCGATATGTGGATGACATTTTAGTTTGTTTTAATGGGACGTCAAGACAATTAGACATTTTCTTAGAATTTATTGACACATTACATCCCAATATTAAATTTACAGTAGAATTGGAACACTCTATTAATTTTTTTAGACCTCAAAATTTCAAATGTAAACAATAAACATATCTTTGACATCTATCGCAAACCATCTTATTCGGATATAATTATTCACAACTCATCTAACCATCCGTACAATCAAAAAATGGCAGCATTTAATAGTTTTATACATAGATTAAATAACATTCCTTTGTCTGAAGATAATTACAATAAAGAGATTAATATAATCAAACAAATTGCTGTGAATAATGGTTATAAGGCTAACACTGTTGATAATTTAATTAAAAATTACGATACCAAAAAAGCTTTAGAATTGGTGTACCCAAAAATTAATAATAATGAACCTAACAATTATCAAATTTTAACACACACAGGAAAGTTAACACAAAACATATCACAGTACATATAAAATAAAAATATGAATGCCAAAATTGCCTTTAAAACTAACAATAAAATTAGTAAGTTCATTAAAAATAACAAATCCCCTACACCTAAAAGTAAGAAAAATGGTGTTTATAAATTAAATTGTGGCTCGTGTTCCAAAGTATATATCGGTCAAACCGGTAAACCTTTTGAAAAGAGAATTAAAGAACACCAGTCTTGTTTCATTAATGGCAAGGATACTTCTAACTATGCTTGTCATTTAATTAATGAAAACCATATTTTCAATAATGATTTCAATGTTTTACATATTGAAAATAAAGGTCAAAAATTAAATCTGTTAAAAATTATGGAAATGACTAAATATAAAAAATTTAATATATTACTTAACGATTTTGGGTTTTCTCCGTTATTAAACCTTTCCTGGAAATTGTTAACTTGTTTCCTTTGCTATTCATAAAGCGCCTGGGACAATATTATTTTTTGTAATTTACCTGCAACAGCGGAACTATATAATTTTAGCATATTTTAGTGTAACTATTCACATTTGAAAAAGACGTTACCGTCGAAACACGTGTCATGTTTAAATAAAGTTAGTGGAAATCTTTAAGTGGTTTACTTATTTAAGTGGTTCTTAGTTATGGATCTCCATCAAGTAAAGGCTATTTCTATTAAATTCTTATTTAATATACCTACCTCAGAGTAGAAATTAAGTACTGGTAAGAGGCATAAAGTGGTTTTCAACTAGGTAGCGAAATATGGGTGGTTGCCCAAGTGTAAAGGAAATTATTTTACGGCGAAATTAGGGTGTCAACACACTGGTAATTCGAACCCAGTTATAGATAATGAACAGGAGGTGAAGAAAAGGCCGAATTCAAAGTAAGTAAAACGAATAGGGTAAATTGGCGTTCATTACATTGGTGTCAGGTGTAGGGTAGGTTTTTCAATCCCCAGGTAAGAAAAAAAAATAAAGTGAAGCAAAAAATTTTTTTGAGAAAAAAAAATTTGGGAAAAATATTTGTTTTTCCTGGGCCAGTACCAGAACAGTGGAAGCTTGCCATCTACTTCGTGTTTTCGTGTTACCCCAGGAACCAGGAAGTGCAAAAAAACGTGTCAGCATCCCCTGTCATGCAGACAATCACGAATAATTTCATTATGGGGATAGAATCCGTGCCAGTCTACGAAGGAATGAGCAGAATAGAGGAATTCTTATCAACCATTGTAGAAACCTCCCTAATCGTCAATTGGTCCGAGCAGCAGAAAGTCGCTATAGCTCGGCTGAAATTACAAGGGAAAGCCAAGCAGTTTATAGAATCGGAACCCGACCTAAAAATCACCTCAAGCTGGACAACCCTTAGGAAGGAACTAAGGACGCAATTTACGTTACCTTGTGTCAAGGGGACAGCAATGAAGAGTTTCGTCGACTGCAGACAAAGGATAGGAGAGCCATGTTGACAATTCCTAACTAGGCTAAAGCTTTTGGCCAATAAAATGATTACCTGCCACCGATCAAATTCTGAAGGAAAAGCTGAAACAGGACCAATTACGCAGTTTGTTCTTGGACTTCTAATGCCTACCAAGCAACGAGTTCTGTCTAAAAGTCCGACCACTCTAGCTGATACCGTAAACTTTGCAGAGACAGAAGAATCAGTGGAGAATTTCGTACGTGCATCTACAAACAGAGAATGTAGAGCAATCAGCCGCTTTCCTCCGAAAAATCAGCCAAACTTTGGACCAAACTCAAGAAATTTTATGGGCACTCAGGACAACAAGGCGATTCGAAATTTTAAGTGCCACAGGTGTAAACCAGCGGGCCATATCGAGAAGTTTTGCAGGAAGACAGTTGCATTATGCTATGGTTGCCATCAAACCGGACATTTTATACGAGAATGTCCTGCCCGAAAGTTTCAGGGAAGAAACAGGCCGCTGGTATGTTTTAATTGCAATAAAACTGGACATTTTGCAAGATATTGCCCACAGAAAAATAACCAGCAGCACTCTAGACGTGCTTTAAACTACGACGCAGCCACTGTTCAACCCCGAAGTACGGCTGCTCCGCTGGCAAATTGGGAATAAGTAAAAGGGATATATACTTGCTCTTTGAATGGAACCCCTGCGGCATGGAATAGGCTGATGAATCATATACTAGGCAAATTAACCTTTACCGAGTGCCTAGTATACCTTGAAGATATATTAGTATTTTCACAAGATTTTGATACCCATTTACAACGACTCAGGCATGTCTTTGAAAAGATGAGAGCTAGCAACTTAAAGTTTAAACCTACGAAGTGTTGTTTCTTTTCTTACAGCAAGAACCGGAATATTGTCAAGCTAGTAATAGTATGACCAAACATCTCTATTACGTTGGGGTTTGGAACCTTCGGCAACATGCACTAAAACAGTTTTATCCACAATACCGAAACAGAATATTTGCACTCGACGCGCGTTTCGCTAACCACGTTAGCATCATCAGGAGATGATTAAAACTAAAATTAAAATCTACATAACTCCCTTTTATACTATTGTCTGCTTAATCAAGCGGAACTAAAAAGAACCAATCCTGGGATCCCACTAATCACGCTTGATCAACCAATACAATGGACTATACGGAATAGGCCCTCTATCTCTATTTAAACTATTCTTACATTTAATAATTTCCATACTTTCATATGCGTCTAATAATCTCCTATCAGTTATATTATGAATTAATTTTAAATTTTTAATTGTTATTCTATGATTATTATCAAAAGCATGCTCGGCAACACTTGATTTTTCTGTTCTACCATACTTTAAATGAGCTATATGTTCTTTGAATCTCGTTTGTACAGATCTTCTAGTTTGCCCAACATATTTTTGGTTACAATCCATACATCCAATTTCATATATTCCACTTCTTTCTAATATTTCAATTTTGTTCTTTGTTTGAACTTTGAACCACCTAATAATTTCTTAATATTAAACTGAGTCTGGTATACTAATTTTAAACCTACTTCCTTAAAAACTTTTTGGAATCCTCTAGTATACTGAGGATTATACAGTATCGAAACATATTTTGTATTTTCATCCTGATTAACGAAAGAAGTGGAATCACGAATGGTCTTTCTAAACAAATGCCTATTAATTAGTTTATTTATTTATTAAGTTAGTATTAAAACATTAGAAATATATGGGTTAGTGGCAGTATTTTTTCTATAAATATCAAATTCTAGTGTGTTATTATCGTTCCTAATCACTAAAGTATCCAAAAAAGGTAGCTGGCCATTGTTCTCGACTTCATAAGTAAATTTAATGGTGGGGAAACGGTTGTTTAGTTTTGTTACAAAATCTTCAACATTAGCGGTTTTTGTGTCGAAAATCGCGAAAATGTCATCCACATACCTGTACCATACCCTTGGAAAATATTCAAACTCCTGACTGATTTAATTTTCAAATTTACTCATAAAAAGGTTAGCTAAGAATGGCGACAAACAGTTGCCCATGGACAACTGATCTTAGCCGCTCGTCCTTTGACAAGGGCTTGTCAACCGCTGACTCCTAATGATGCAACGATACTGAGAAGTATCGATACTTTGTACTTATGAGTATTTCGTAGGAATGGTATCGATTATACTCGATACTTTGAAAATAGGTATCGATACTTTTAGGTATCGAGTATGAGTACACATGTAGCATGTAATTCGTGTAATTTATAGGCAAATGCCCACAATTTACAATTTAGCGGGTTTTCGCATATTAGTTATTATCATTTTCAATTGCTATATTAATAATAAAATTAAAGAAATATAATTTAAAAAGACGTTTTATTTATATACAATTACAAGAAACAATAAACAACTCAGGACATTTAAACTGTAAACATAAGGCATAAACATTAACGTAATATTTAAAAATTAATTTATTAAACAAGCAAAACTCACTAATTAAACCAATCTTCTTATGGGATCGATCCAAAAAATTGGTTTCTCAATACGTATTTCCAAAAGCCTGTTTGGGATACAATTGCACCTGCATCAGAAATCTTCGTATATAGGAAGCCGCGCGTACATTAACTATATGGTCTACAGATTTCGACATAGTTGACTCCGCGTAAGAATCATATGATTTTTTTATATTGTTAAATACACCGAATGTTTATCCGTTACACTATACAATAACTAGTACATTTTGTTAATATAAATGATTAAAAGTGTAGTTATATATACATCTTTATCTTCAAAATCTTAAGAATATTTGATGTATTCCCAGAGGTTTTGATCATCTTTAGGCACTTTTTACAAGACACAGCAAATTGGTTTTCCGTTTTAAAGTAATACCAGCAATTACTTACTGATATAATCATAACTAAAAAAAGTATTAAAATAAAAAGATAAAATATTTCTTATTTGTATCTTAAAATATGTAGCAAAGCAGATACATTTATTTGATTTGTTACATATTTTAGGATACAACTAAGAAATATTTTATTTTTATATTTTGATACTTTTTTTAGTTATTATTATCAATAAGTAATTGCTGGAATTACTTAAAAATTAAAATATCAAACATAAATTATTAGTGTGACAACTGACAACTTACCTCTATTTTTTCCAAAAATATTAATACTAATCTACCTACACGACCGTACATAAACAAAACACACAAGCGATAATTATCGGTTAGGTTACTAGTTTACTAGTGTTACTATAAAAGCATCCACGATTTGAGGGAATCACCGATATCGTATTGTTTGATAATACCAATGGCAACGCCAGTACATCTTAAAACATTCTTTATTTTGTAAATGTGAAGTTTGCAGGATGGCGTTCATAGATATATTGAATGTTGTTGGTTTGCGGAATGCGAATTGTCGATGTTGAAATCTGGTAGGACGTAGAACGCAAATACAAAACAAATTTCTATACCGAACTACTTATAAAGAATCGATCCCTACTCAGAATCGAAGAAAAAGTATCGATACTTTCAAAGTATCGATGTTTTTCTTGCATCCCTACTGACTCCGCCCGGCCGGCGTCCGGCCAGTCCAAAGAATAAAGAAGAGAAAGGAAGGAGCTTGTGCGCCGTTTGACACTTAATACGTGCGACGAACTCCTGAGAGATCGAGGAGGCTGCGGAGGAACCATAAAATGTCACATTCTGACGTTATGTTTTGGTGCTTCCTACGTTTTGATAGTATTTCTTGTGTTTAAAGCTGTTTTTTGCAATTCACTTTGATTTGGAACATTGTTTATTTGTTTAGTAATATTATTGTAGATAATGCGTTAGTTCATATAGTGTTTATATAGATATTTAGTGGTAAAAGTGTGTATTTTGGACTAAAGAAGCAAAGTAAACATGGTTACTTGTGCAGCTTGTGATCTTTCGAAAACTCCAACAAATTCAAAACTTGGAATAACATTTCATCGGTAAGTAGGTATTTTACCCCTTATTTTTCTGTTTTTTACCATTTAATAAAGCAAAATTATAAATTGTCTAATTGTCAACAAATAGGTGACAGATCTAATCATGAGCGTACCCTAAAAAATATAGCATTAAAAATCAATGTTTGCAAGAGTATTGGACCGTGCTAAAAGTAATACTTGTCTTTTATACTTGACATGTTAAAGTTTATTCTGCCAGTAAAATGCTAAAATTAGTTTTTTTAATATATTTGGGCATTTGAAATGCAAAAATAAGCAAAATATGGTTAGAGAATAGTGCGTTAGTTTTGAAAGGTGCTTCTTCAATAAAATTAGGTAGTACATACATATTTTTTTAATAAGAAGTACACTTCAAAACTACCTCACTATTATCTAACCTTATTTTGCTTATTTCTGCATTTCAAATGCCTAAATATATTCAAATAACTAATTTTAGCAGTTTATTGGCAGTAGGTATAAACTTTAACATGTCAAGTATAAAAGAAAAGTATTTATTACTTTTAGCACTGTCCAATGTTCTTGCAAAAATTGATTTTTAATGCAATTTTTTTTACGGGTATGCCCATAATTAGATCTGTCACCTATTTGTTAACAATTAGACAATTTATAATTTTGCTTTATTAAATGGTAAAAACCAGAAAAATAAGGGGTAAAATACCTACTTACCGATGAAATGTTATTCCAAGTTCTGAATTTGTTGGAGTTTTAGAAGGGCCACAAGCTGCACAACTAACCATGTTTACTTTGCTTCTTTAATCCAAAATACACACCTTTACCACTAAATATCTAATTAAACACTATATGAATTAACACAATATCTACAATAATATTACTAAAGAAATAAATTGATATTGATGTTCCAAATCAAAGTAAATCGCAAAAATAGCTTTAAACACAATAAATACCATCAAAACGTAGGAAGCATCCAAACATAACGTCAGAATGAGTCATATAATATAATATACTATACTGTCATGCCTTATTTAAAACGAATCCTAGTAATCCAACCCCAAATTTGCAAAAATTCGGTTTCATTTCATTTACTCAGTCGTTTAAGTACTAAAAATGCATTACTGGAAAGAAAAGTCCCCAAAAAAAAATTGTAAATGACAGCAATTTACAGACAATTTTACAAAATATCTTATGGCCGACTAATTTATTAGATATTTCAGTTTTATTTTAAAGGCAAGCTATAGGATTTAACGGATAACATTTTTAACGTTATGTTTGATATTTTTCCATTTCAAATATTTATTTATTTATTTATTTATTTATTATTATATGTTCCTTTTGACAATATAAAATTGTATAGGAATAGTCAATACAAAGAAAAAAGAAACCTAAAACTAAAAATCTATAACTAAGGCCTTAAAACTAAATAAAACACAGGATAAGCAACCCACAAGAAGCACATCTACTGTTCCAGCGTCATATATTCTTCAATGGAATAAAGACATTTTGACATCAAAAATTCTTTTAACTGGCTTTTAAACCTAATTACACTCTGGTAATTTCCCGTGCCCGGCGGAAGATGGTTGAAAAGCCTTAGACCAATTACATTTGGGGACCTATACATTATCTGGGTTTTATAGGGTGGTATATAGAAATCTTGAGCAATTCGGGTGCTAAATGAATGTAACTGGCCATGCCTTGTATAGTTATTCCTATTTTTAAAAATATGCAGACATGTTTCAAATATGTACAGACCGGCAAGTGTTAGGATATTAAACTTTTTAAAAAGATCTCTACATGATGTTCTTCGATTGACACCCTCTATACATCTGATTATTCTTTTTTACTTAATGAACACATCCTTTGATTTCGTTAAATTTCCCCAACAGGACACACCATATCTAAGTATAGAATCAACCTGTGCATGATAAATCATAATTAAATGTTTCTGTTAGTACATTTCTCAAGTTCAACCGTACATAATAAGCTGAGTTTAGTTTTGATATCACATAATCACAGTGTTTTTTCCAGTCCAGACAGGAATTACATGTTCAACATTGTCAATATTCACATTATTTAGTTCAAATTTTAGTTCATTGCAGTTCCTTTGTCTTGTGCGAAATCTAACACATTGTGTTTTATCCAAATTAAAATATAAACAACTACTTGCAAACCAACTATACAGTCTAGAGATTGCATCATCTACTTTACATTTCAACAGTTCGTCGGATGAACCTGATGGAGGTATCATCAGCAAACGAAGTTGTCGATACCCCAGGTACAACATGTGGCAATTTATTTACATATAATAAAAACAGCACTGGACCTAAAACAGTGCCCTGAGGAACCCCCATTAAGCATTCTTCAGACCTAGAATTAACTTCTGCCCTACTACCATCATAATGCAAATGGTGAATAGCTACATACTGCCTTCTGTCTGCTAAGAAAGATCGCACCCATTTCAATGCCTGTTTCTTCAATCCATAACAAACTAGTCTTTCTAAAAGTTCAGTTTAGTATGATCAACACAGTCAAAGGCCCTGCTGAGGTCACAAAAAAACCCAACAGGGCCTTCCCCTGCATCGACCAGTTGTACTATTTCATCATAAAAGGTGTGAATAGCTGAGTTTGTTGATTTATTTGCATGGAAACATGCTGTCTCTCGTTAATCAACTCATTATATTTAATAAACATCAATAATCGATCCAGAAAGCAATATTCAAACAGCTTCGAAAAGGAAGAGCACACAGTTACAGCTCTGTAACTTTGCACTGAATGCACATCATCCCTCTTATGCAGAGGTACAATCTTACCAACCTTCAGGACACTAGGAAACCACGCAGAAAGACAGATTAATTATTAGAAAAAATATGAAAAATAAACTTCTGTATGTAAATTTCAGGTGCCTAAACTTATATGTTTATATTTACATACAAAAATTATCGAAAAACAAAAAACAGAAAGTTGCGTTTCTTTTTCGGATAAGTGCTGCTTTTTACATACCTCATAACCATCATGTAATAATCATTCATGTAATTTAGAAAAATTGTCAATTGATGATGTTATTTATTTAAAACTTCACTTTACCTATTAACCTGATGGAAAACCGGTATAATTTTCCAAAAAATTAATGGGAACATATTACAGGGAAAACAAAAAATTTTCCACACACCACTTCTTCTTGGTATTTTCCCAAGATTTCTTTACATAGGTATTTAGCTAATAAAATGAAGTTTACACATGTGAAATTTATCCTAAGGAATTTCATTTTTTTATTTCGAATATACCTAAAGTATCTAGCAAAGTTAAAACGTTTATATGATCCGCAAAAAACGCACGTATTTTTATATACATGTTGGCAATATTTATAAATTATAACTTTTTTTGAGATCACTGTACCAGTAAGTAATAAACAACAAAACTATATAAATACATAGTATAAGTATTTATTTTTTGTTGTGCAATCGTTTTAGGAGACGCCACTGGTAATCTGGGTCGCCATATGCAAGAACCAATCCGGTCTAATGTCAATATGTATTTTGCTCCTTCCTTCCTATTCTTTATTCATTGGGCCAGTCGCTCATGAACTGTCAAGAAGTAAGAAATAAAGAAATTGAAATTTATTATTCTCAGTCACAAAAATATTTTGTGTTCTCAATCTCAAATTCTCATTTTTGAGTGTTTTATCTATGACTGATATCATAGACTGTCAATTATATATCGTTTATCTATCTTCTCGAGTCTTGCCTGCTGTAAGTAAAGTAGTACCAAAGTATATGTAAACTAGTAAGTCCACTCAGCGGTAAATCCTTTGATGTAATTCTGCCACATTCTTTTATATCAAGTGACAACTGGAGATGACCGATGCGCTGCGTAAGTGTCCGATTGATTCGCGTGGCTTTCTCTAGTCAGAGATGTATTCAGGAGATTGTATGGACTCGTACCGAAAGACGTACTGAATGCCGGCCGGTTGAAAAATCAAGTGAAACTGAGCAAAGTTGTAATAGTATATTATTTTATATGGAGGAAAAGTGATACTTTTCATGGCGCGCTCGTGTTTAACAGCCGAACGGAGTGAGGCTGGTAATAGAGAGCAAGCCATGAAAAGTAACTTTTCCTCCAAATAACATATGCTGTTTTTTCTTCAAATGTCGACATATTAATGCAAAAACATCTCTTAATAGTAATAATATCTAATTATTATTAAAGATAAGTGGGTTCGCAAGGCGACTTAGACCACGGTCGTAGGTGGCCTTGCTTAGACCGGTGTCGGTGAATATAATGTAACATAAAGCTGTCAGTGGACACTGTCAACAATAATTATTTTTTTAAGATGGCGTCTCCGATTGCGTTTTAATTCCGTATTGATAAGCAGTTATTGAGTAAATTCGATTAAATAATAACCAATTTGTTCCTAAATTAGTGATTTTTAGAAATGCAGTCACAAATTGAGTGATAAATACAAATTGTAGTTTAATAAATCTTGAGTTGTTGACGCTTATTTTGTTGTCTGTTTGTATTGTATCTATGTTGCTATGACAACACTTTTACCTCCGCCGGCGGAAAAGTGAAAAGTAAAGGTCCGGCGGAGGAAAAACGAAACTTCACGGCCGCCTACACAGTCGAGTAATGACGGATTTACTGACGTTTGAAGAAAAAAATATTATTGAAAAAAAATTTGCTATACGGGGTGTCATTTTTAGGTGATACCACTGTTGCTATCTCAGAATCTAACAAAAATTTAACAACACTGCAAATCGATCTTGAAAAGGCATCAATAATGGCAACTTTCTAATTTAATCAACTTTGTAGCTTTGACCGTTTCAAAGATAGCAATAATAGTGGATTACCTAAAATATATTTAAAAATATATATAATAGTTCGGAATCTCATTTTTACTACACTTCTTTGGTTTCATGAAAGTGATCGTTATGACATGGTTTATGTTTTCGTCTCGGGTTATGGCTTTTTTGTATCGTTGATTGGACGACTAACCAAAACTAACCAAATCTATCAAAATTGGTTGTACCGTATCGGCACCGGCACCGGTTCAAATGACTACAATAAGCTGAGACTAAGTGAAACTAACCAAAACTTGATTCGACGATTAACCAAAGCTAACAAAATCTATTAAAATTGATTATAACGTATCGTAACGGGTTCAATTTACTAAAATAAGTTGATACTAACTGAAACTAACCGAAAGTTGATTGGAGGACTAACCCAAACCTATTCAAATTAATTATAACGTATCGGAGCAGATTCAAATAATTAAAATAAGTTGAGACTAAATGAAACTAACCCAAAGTTGTTGACGACTAACCCAAACTAACAAAATCCATTAAAATTGATTTGAATGTATTCTGAAAAACTTGAAATGACTAAAATAAGTTGAGAATAAGTGTAGCTAACCGAGAGTTGATTGAACTACTAACCCAAACTAACTAAATCTATCAAAATTGATTATAACGTATCGGATGACTAAAAGAATTTAAGACTAAGTGAAACTAACCCAAAATTTATTGGAAAACTAACTTAAACTAACGTATCGTAACGGGTTCAAATTACTAAAATAAGTTGATACTAACTGAAACTAACCGAAAGTTGATTGGAAGACTAACCCAAACTAACCAAACCTATTCAAATTGATTATAACGTATCGGAACAGATTCAAATAATTAAAATAAAATGAGACTAAATGAAACTAACCCAAAGTTGTTGACGAATAACCCAAACTAACCAAATCTACTAAAATTGATTTTAATGTATTCTGAAAAGCTTGAAATGACTGAAATAAATTGAGAATAAGTGTAGCTAACCGAGAGTTGATTGTACTACTAACAACTAACAAAATCTATCAAAATTGATTATAACGTATCGGATGACTAAAAGAATTTAAGACTAAGTGAAACTAACCGAAAGTTTATTGGAAAACTAACTTAAACTAACCAAATCTATTAAAATTGATTATAATGTATCGGAACCGCTTTAAATGACTAAAATAAGTTAAGAATAAGTGAACTAACGGAAAGTTGGTTCGACCACTAGCCCAAACTAACCAAATCTACTAAAACTGATTATAACGTGTTGGAACCGGTTCAAATGACTAATGTATAAGTTAAAACTAAGTGAAACTAACGGAAACTTGATTCGACAATTAACCAAAACTAACAAAATCTAATAAAATTGATTATAACGTATCGTAACGGGTTCAAATTACTAAAATAAGTTGATACTAACTGAAACTAACCCAAAATAGATTGGAGGACCAATCCAAGCTAACCAAATCTATTAAAATTATTTATAACGTATCGGAACCGCATTAAATAACTAAAATAAGTTGGGAATAAGTGAAACTAAACGAAAGTTGAATCGACAACTAACCCAAACTAACCAACTCTATTAAAGTTGATTATAACGCATCGGAATCGGTTCAACTGATTGAAATAGTTAAGACTAAGTGAAACAAACCGAAAGTTAAATCGAGGACTAACCTAAACTAACCAAATCTATTAAAATTGATTATAATGTATCGGAAACGCGTTAAATGATTCAAATAATTTGAGAATAAGTGAAACTAACCGAAAGTTGGATCGACGACTAACCCAAACTAACCAAATCTATTAATATTGATTATAACATATTAGAACCGCTTTAAATGATTGAAATAAGTTGAGAAAAAGTGAAACTATCTGAAAGTTGAATCGACGACTAGACCAAAGTAACCAAATCTACTAAAATTGATTATAAAGTATCTGAACCGATTCTAATGACTAAAATAGGTTGAAACTAAGTGAAACTAACCCAAAGTTGATTGAACGACTAACCGGATTAGGTTGGTTAGTTCGGGTTAATTGTCGATTCAACTTTCGGTTAGTTTCACTTAGTCTCAACATATTTCAAATATTTGAACCGGTTCTAAGACGTTATAATCAATTTTAATAGATGTTATTAGTTGGGTTAGTCACCAAATCAACTTTGGGTTAGTTTCTCTTAGCCTTAACTTATTTTAGATATTTGAACCGGTTCCGATACGTTATAATGATTTTATTACATTTGGTTAGTTTGGGTTAGTCGTCGATTGAACTTTCGGCTAGTTTCACATAATCTCAACTTATTTTAATCATTTGAACCGGTTCCGTTACGTTATATTCAATTTTAATAGATTTGGTTAGTTTGGGTTAGTAGTCCAATCAACTTTCGGTTA
>JAEQML010064481.1:0-22017 GCA_016904865.1 Pissodes strobi | reverse complement strand
TGCTGATAAATAATTATTCTATTGCAAAAACTAGTGACACCAATTAGCTTTTAATAATATTTCGCCACCTACCGCATACACGTTAATTGATTATTTATATACTGGCTTTGATGTAAAACATTGCTTGTAATCCGAATTTTTTAAATGCATATGCGCAACATGTCGGTGATAAAATAATTATGACAAGTTTTTACTAAGGTGTTTCTTGCAATAGAAGAAAGAGCTATCGTATATATTCTGTTCACTTTTATTTTATCTCTCAGTAGGCCAATACTCATATATTTAATTAATAATAAATTAATTATGGCCTTAGAGGTGCCAAAGCAGTAAGAACTCGAACATACAGGGTTTCGAGAAAAAGTAAG
Source organism: Pissodes strobi (assembly GCA_016904865.1). Classification (NCBI taxonomy): domain Eukaryota; kingdom Metazoa; phylum Arthropoda; class Insecta; order Coleoptera; family Curculionidae; genus Pissodes; species Pissodes strobi. The sequence goes on along the minus strand of JAEQML010064481.1, from coordinate 21,652 downwards.
ATATTAGAGGTGAGCAAATCCAAGAAATACTGCAATAAGATCCATGTTAATCGCCAGTCGTAATAATTATTATTATACTCATTTGTAATAACGCAATTTTTGTTAATTTCAGACAGCGGTGACAACAAATTTTTAGGAATAAATGGTCTGATCATTGTTAATTTTTTTATAAATAAACATCCTTTATATATTTACCTGAAATATCCTACAGTCAATCAATACCATAACTTTGTCAGTTTGTTGCCAAAGTTATTTTTGAAAGTTTAAAAAAGTGCCGTATAATGAACCAACGCAGTTAATAATAATTTTAAAAATATTAGCTGGAAAAGGAAAAAGTCCGAAACGGAATCGCCTTTCAAGTTGACAATATAATACAACGAGTAGCAGATGCAGCAAAATTGAGTCTCACAACAATTGAAAATATTGAGAAGAATGGGATCAAATCATACAAAATTTACGCGTCCAATGTGCATTCAAGGCAAAAGATAGTCAAAACAAACCAAAAACATAAGCTATTTAAAATATGTAACTCGGGACACAATTTATTCTATGTAGGCCAGAAAAGAGTATGTGACATTGGCAACAATATGGCAAAAGTTCAGGAGAACAAAATGAATAATTTGAACTTTCAATCGACTCCCTAAGAAATTAGGTAAAACGTATAGGCTTTAAGTGAAATAAATCAAACAACAGTAAATACTTATTGGACTTACCAGGCATTGAATATAAATGAATCAACTTTTAAGGGGGGAAATGAAAATTTGAAATTAGGTCCAAAAGATTTTACTCCGGTTTTCATAGAGGAAACGTGGCTCTTTAACAAGGGATCATTTCTTAATAGCTGGCAAGATGACACCAAGCTCACGGATTTAAAAAGCAGTGAATTTAAAAACTAATTATCCTGTTCCTAATAAAAAGCTGCGTTTTTAATATTCATTATTTGTTTTTATACAGGTCAATGATGTGATTTTTTTGGGATTGTATTTTTTATTGTTTGGATTAATATATTTAATTTTATATGTTAATTATTCATCGAGATGGTATTTTTGCCAAAAGCAGTAATTAAATTGACAATATTTTTAATTTAAGCCGGTAATTTAAAATGATTTTATACCAGTCTAATATTTGCATTTGTTGTGGGAATTAATGTTGTATTATAGTTCAAATTAACAGCTGATGTGCTTAATAATATCACTAATTCAAAGGACTAAATAATTTAGTCCTTAAAAAGTAGTAAATAAATAATCTTATGTTAATCCGTTATTAAATTAAATTTTCGCACACACACCGCTCGTCGAGCACCATAGGGTCACCCTTTAGTGTGTGTGCCACTGTCATAAAAAAAAATGAAATGCGATTTCGTTCCGGATTTGTTCCTTTTCCAGTTACAAAAAAAATATTATATTTAAAATTATCAACGGATGTGCTTAATAATATCACTAATTCAAAGGACTAACTACTTTAGTCCTTAAAAATTAATCGTTAGCTTATTTTATGTTAATCCATTATTAAATAAGAATATAATCCCTGTGCTATTCAAAGTCTAAAAAAACGAGGTAACAGTCAGTTACAGGCTAAAGGGTAAGTGATATCGATTTGAGATTTGGTACATAGGTCTTAAATTAAAAGGAGAATTTCACGTTTTTAAATTTTTTTTTTGTATAGGTAATTGGTAGATTTAAAAATAAATATCGCCATTTAAAGCAAAATACTACATTTTATATTACGCGTGTGTCCAAAATACCGCGTCTCTAGCACCAACCATTTTGCCTTAAAAGCAAAACTCGCTTCGATAAGGTGTAGGGTCAAGTGGTGTAAAAATGAGACATTTTATAAAACTTTAAATTGTTGAATCTGTTCCTTTTTCAAATAAATTTTCAAAAAATGGCTATACTATGTAGATTTCGGTGATGACTAACATAGAAACAATAAATACAAGGAAATCGTTATGGGTATTAAGAACAAGAAATAAAAAAACGTCTCATTTTTGCCTGTCATTTTGGGTAAAAATGAGACGGGGAGTGGGTAAAAATGAGAGATAGCAATTTCAAGCGTTTAAAGATTGGTTTATAGTGCTGTCGTGGTCTGGGTCAAATCTGAGACGGTTGGGTTGAAAAATGAAATTAAATTTTACATAATTTTTATCAGATTTATATAAAAATGTAACAAAAACTGAAAAACAATATAAAAAAAGCATATTTTGGGTCATTTTTACCCCATAGTAAAAACTTTCAATAAGATAAATACATGTAAAAGCAGTTATAGTAAACTTGAATCGCAGTTTGTAAACAAAATAAAAATAATAAACAGAAAATAAATTCTAAATACATTAAATAAAAAATAATAATACTGGTCAAAACAGTTAATAGTAACTTAAATTACTGCTGTCTGTACCTTATAAAAGTAAAGTAGGTAAAATAAAAAACAAACACCAAATACTATATAACTACAGTATTTATACTGTATAACTTGCCTTATTAGACGTTTTAATTAACATTATATTTATTAAGAGCAATAGAAAACACATATTTCTGTGAAACATTGGCAGTGCCCCAATGGGTTACTGGAGGAGGGAGTTTTATTACTACGTCATCCTTTTATAATTCCTTGTAAACACTTAATTTTTTTAGTAACACGTTTTATTTCGCCAATACACCTTCGCCAGTACAGTTATCATAATTACATAACGCCATGAGTCGACTCTGCTATCGTACAATAACTATATCTACGCCTTATTTCTAATCTATCTATATACTGCGTATTATATAACACCGATTCGATTCTACTGCTGCACCATTCGTTTTCCAGGGTTGTCACGTCCTCGCCTATTTGAACGTCGCACGTGGCCTCCCCAAAATTTGCTTGTTACATTCGCCCATCCTGCAATAATTAATGCCCTCATTAATTTAACTCGCCAGTAAATCAACCAGATCTTATCAATCTGTGCATTCGCCATAACACCAAATCGCCTACCCTAAAGGTTTCGCCTGTGGTTGCAACCTTACGCCTTTTATCGAAAATCACCTTTATGTTACGCCTTTGTCAGATTTTCACTCACCTTTTGCTATCTCAATACGAATTTTGGACCTTAAATCGCCATAGCTCTCGCCTTTCGCCAACAGAGCAATCGCCATTTGCACCTCGCCAGTTAAACTCACTTGCATGCACCTTTCAACCTGACCATTCGCCCTTTTCACCTCGCCAGTCAGACTCACTTGCATGCACCGTTCAACTTAACCTTTCGCCCTCGGTGTTTTACACCTCGCCTCGCCAAAAAGTCAGCAAACGCCTTGCTCGTAAACGCCAGCCCGCGCCAGCAGTTGGAAATAGTACGCCTTGGATACCCAAAATTCGCCAAACGCCTCTCTCAATTTGAGAATCGCCTCAGAAGACCGCAAAGTCTTCGTCGCCTTCGCCTTCGCATGACCCTGGACTTCCTTGCCCCTCCAATTCCACAATATCGGTTGATGGACGCCGATATCTGTCAAAAGAGGAAAGAAAGCCAGTATACAAGTCGCCAGGGGAAGAGCAACCAAATGCCCTCGCATTCGCCTGTAGATCGAGAGGTAGACCGTCAATCAGACACGAAAGCGCCTTTGTCATGGTTTCGCCGTCCAATTTGACCCTCGCTATCATCTCCTTGAGCAGCTGAGCAAAGTCATGCACTCTAGGAAACGCCTTCCTAAGAGCCGCCTTCCAGTCTTCCCATGAGAGGTCATATTCATCGAGCCGATTAAACCAGCCCCTTGCTGCGCCTTGCAATTTCGCCTACATAAAATACGCTCTCTCATGGTTCGACCATTCATGAATATCGCCCAACTGATCAATTTTGCTCAACCACCTGACTACGTTACAGTCCTGACTGTCAGGATCGAATAGGTCAAGAATGTCGCCGCCTGCCCTTGACCCCATACAGCCCAAACTGCAAGCGGAGTCCGCCTTATCGCTACAAGCATGCTCTACTACCGCCTGAGGAGCGCTCTCACCTGATTTATCGCCTTTTCTGATGCCCTTGATACCGCCAGTACCAACGGCCGCCCTTTGTTTCGTCGCCTTTACCATTTCGGCCGCCTTTTGCTTCGCCGCCCTTGCCATTTCGGCCGCCACAATCTGCTGGATACTAGTTGCCAAACCGCCTTTCAACAGCTTATGTACCATGGAGACTGTTTCGTCTTCCATCGCCGAATCGCCTTCGCCGTGGTCACCGTCGCTCAATTCCAACTCGTAATCGAGCTCTAACTCGTCACTTCTGCCTTCCTCCATAGGAAATCACTTGAAAAACGCCTTTTAAACACCAATGCCAATAAACACAGTTGAAAGTTGAAATACGCCATAATTTTTACAATAATCACTAATTAATTAGCACACACTTCTTTATTATTATCGTGAATATCTGAAAAATCGCCAAATGTCAAGCCACTGTCAAGGATAGCAACAAACGCCCGCCTTTTGTTATGAGTTTTTGTGATATCGCCACTCACACAAAAAAAAAAAGATGCCACTGCGATTTAACTCGCCGAAATCGCGTATTTGACCGTTCTCCACAACAAATAACACAATACTTAGGTTATCCCGACTTCTGATCTGTAAACACTTAATTTTTTTATTAACACGTTTTATTTCGCCAATACACCTTCGCCAGTACAGTTATCATAATTACATAACGCCATGAGTCGACTCTGCTATCGTACAATAACTATATCTACGCCTTATTTCTAATCTATCTATATACTCCGTATTATATAACACCGATTCGATTCTACTGCTGCACCATTCGTTTTCCAGGGTTGTCACGTCCTCGCCTATTTGAACGTCGCACGTCGCCTCTCCAAAATTTGCTTGTTACATCATATTTTTCCGGTATTTGCGGAAATATGAATTTTTCTCCCCTTCGACGCAAATACGACACAGAAAACTCGTCATCCCTAACAAATTCTACTAGCGCAACGTAATGTATTCCTTTTTTTGTACAAAACTTGACCAAAATGTCCCAAATATTTATTCCACTAGTACCTATAATTAAATTCATCGGCCGCATGATTTGCTTTTTCTTCTTCTAAAATTTCGCCCAATGTCATATTTTCAATATCGCTTTCTTCTTCGTAAATTATAGGACTTTCATCGTCTGAAGAGAACTCAGCTACTTTTGTCAGTTTTTTCTTGACTCTTTTTTCTTCCTTTCCAACATTCTTTTTTCCTTAATGCTATTTAGATAATCAGCGCTAGTTAAAACAGCACAACCGGAATTAACTTTTCTCCTTCGCTTTATTTCAGGATTAGTTTTATCAATTTTTTGTAGCAAAATATGCTCAAATGAAGTGGACGTAGACGGTTGTGGCTCAACATTATTGTCTTGAAATATCTCAGCTTCATTAGTGTCATTTGTTTTTTCACCTTCAATTTCCTGTTTGCTATTGTTTGCCTCAACCTCATCATGTTCCTCTTCTTGGTTTAATCCATGAATATCCAATGGATAGGGCTTTTGAACACTTTTCCTGTATTTTTGCAATTTAATTTCATTAAGACGTTCAACTGGATATTTTTCCCTAGAGCAAAGAAATATGCCAGTCGATTCAAAATACTTTTTTTACTCTCTGTGATTTCTTCATTCCATAACTGGCAGATCATATCAGCAAATTCGCTTTTGGGGAGACGTCTTTGATTTAATTTCTGCCATTCTGTAAGCTTTTGGTTCCATTTAAGCTTCAGTGGTCCAAAGCAACACTTGTCCAATGGTTGCAAAATATCTGTTGCATGAGGTGGTAATTTAACCAATGTTATATTATTTTGGATTGCAAGTTGAATGGTTCCTCTATCTAGGTGTGAGACGTCACCATCCATTATAAGTAGCAGCGGTCTTTCTGAAATCATTGAATAAAATTTGGAAAACCAACTGTTAAAGACAGCAGCTGTCATCCAGCCTTTATCAGAGACAGCGTAGCAGGTACCTTTCAAATCGTTCAATCCCCTCCATGTGCTCCACAGGTTTTGTCCTTGCTATATAATAAGCGGAGATAATAATACTACGCTAGCAGAAATGCATGCCATTATAGTAATATTTTGTTTACCACACCCCTCTATGCTTCTGTGAACTTTTTGGCCCACTGCGGCAACTCCTTTAACTCTACCTGGATCCATATTAAACCCTGTTTCATCCAAGTTAAATATGTGCGAAGGCTTGTCTTGCAAACCAAGTTGTTGGATTGTTACACCCAGGCGATCATAGCAGGAATATATTATGAACGGGTCGCTGGTATCCATTCTCCTACACTTTTCTAGCTGTTCCATTTTCTTCTGGCTCAGTCGATTCCTCTTACAGAACGAACGAAACCAATCGTCACCAGGCTTGTCGTTCTTAAATGGAGTTTTTATAGCATTTTCATTAACATATGTTTGTACAGTTGGCAGTATTTCTTGTTTAGATAAGGCGAATCCCCATTTAGCCATTATTTTATTTTTTTCTGTCAAATCCTTTTCTTGTTCTGGATAGCGCTTGTTTTCGGCCACGTTTTGAAAAATAGCCCGAAATAATTTTGATTTATCAATACGGAATTTTTTTAACGCGGCTCGAATAGACAACTTACCTTCCTTTACTAAGGTAAGCGTCTCTTTCAGATCGTCATCTGTGTAGGGTTTTGCCTTTGGGATGTAAGTCCTAGGCATTGTGGCATCTATTAGTTATACCTGAAATTTGTATATAAACAATGTATTATTTTTACCCCATGCCAGTGTTTCATATTTACCCAAACAGCGGTCTCAAAATTACCCCAGCAAAGGAACAACTACTCATTCATTCGCTTTCAGCAACAGACTGCCCGGCTCATTCACAGAGTGCCGAGATATATCAGTCTTCGAGTGCGACTTTAACCGCACTCTAAGTTTTTGTCATGAAAATTGTAATGTAGACTTCATTAGGTCTTGTTTTCGTCTCATTAAAATTATCTCGGTTTCATTTTTACCCAAAATCTTGGGTGTCGTTTTTTTACACCACTTGACCCTAGGTCTTCCGCCAAAATGGATTAAACTAAATGACACACTTTAAATTCCATCCACTAAAAGCGTGGTTTAGGCTTCGTTTTGGCCTTTAATGTTAAATTATGTAAAGCTTTTAGAAAATGTGACTTTTAACTTGTTGATTGTGATGTGAGCCTTGTTTGTGGGTGTTGTTTGTTTTCTCTTCGTTGATATGTTCTTCAGGTTCAATGACAAGTAACACTGATGATGGCTTAGGCCGAAAGCGCTCTGTTACGCTTCTATAGGAAGTCCTTTTGGAATAAAAGTTTGCATGGAATACAAAGTGGTTCATTTAGTATGATTCATACATGCACACCGACACTACTCTGCACTTAATTATTGATTTTTTTGGATTCTTTTCTGTGATCTAAAATGATTTTATATCCTTCTTCTTAATGTTTGTATTTGTTGTGGGAATCAATTTTGTTGCATTTGTAATTCTTTATATTCCGATTCCGTTCCGGATTTCTCTCTTTTCCCGTTACAAAAACTATTATATTTAAAATTATCAGCTGATGTGCTTAATAATATCGCTAATTCAAAGGACTAAATACTTTACTCCTTTAAAAATAACAGTTTGATTTAATTTATGTTAATCCATTATTAAATGAGAATATGATCTCGTGCTATGCAAAGTCATAAAAAACGAGTTTAGAATTATTACAGATAAAGGGTAAGTGATATCGATTTGAAATTTGGCACATATGTCTTAAATTGAAAGGAGAATTTCACGTTTTTATATTCTTTTTTATAAATAATTGGTAAATTTAAAAATAAACATTTTTAAGGTTATGTTTGTTTTTTATTAATTTACTTTTTTTCTTATTTTTGGGTTAGTTTGGGTTAGCCTTGGGTTAGTTTTGGTTAGTTCTTGTTGATTGAGCCCCCGTAGAGAGCGAAGCGAGCGGAGGATCATTCTTAAACGCAGAATGCTAGCGTCTTGTTTTGATCGGACAGGAGTGTTGCCAACTCAATTTTTAAAAATCCGACTAGGAGGGTTTAAATGTTTTCAACTACATCATCATCAGGAATATTGTGGATGTCGCTGTCGCCAATCGCGGTGAAAACGAAAACTGCGGCTGCGGTCAGATATTAATAAATTAATATAAAATTTCCTAAAATTTTCGCGCTCAAATTTAAATATCGTGATTTTGCCATTGATATATGATGCAATTTTTAAAACTTTAGATGATTTTACATGCATTTTCTACTAAAAATCCACTAGCCACTAGATCCATATTTTGTCCAATAGGACACTTTAAAATCCTATTAGATCTAGTAGAATTTCTACCAAGTTGGCTAACACTGGTCAGGACTATCCGTAATTTCATGACTTACACTACACCTCGCTAGCGTCTAGTCTTCAATAAGGTGTAGTCTTCCGCCTCAATGGATTAAGTCTGCATTTTTGGATCTATTCAGCTTTGTCTTGTCTCTATGTGAAATTCAAACTGGTGGTAGTGTATTGTAGCCGGCTATCCTGTAACTTGCTAGGTTTATCGAAGATAGACGGTACTATACTATAGTGATTGTTGGCTACCACTTGACCTGTGTGTGTCAGGTGAACCTAGACAAATACATCAGAAAGTTTGTACCTTCTGTACTTCCGTTCTTTGTCATGAATGAATTTCACTGGACTTGTTTTAAGTCTCAAGTACCGCTCTTTCATCTGCTGACCCTATAGCCATACTGACGAGCCGTAATACGGCGAAACGCGTCTATGGCTGGGTCGGCAGGTGAAAAAGAACGTAAGTACAGAAGGTACAAACTTTCTGATGTATTTGTCTCTATGTGTTCTTTTAGTATTCTTAATTGATAAGGTGGCGAATAAATAGATTGGATTAGATGCTGTAATATATTCGAGGCAACATTAAAAAGGTTCTGTCATGTCCACCATGATATAGTCTATTAGTCAGCGGAAGATTATCCAATAAATTTGATAAATTTCAAGTAGAATACACACATTGTACATGTAATTAATGATCGAATATCTAAGTAAAATACATTCACAATAATTCAATTGTAGTACCAATAAGATACAAAGGATAAAAATTTTGCAATTGAGTAAAAAGCATTATCAGTGAGGACCGCCTTCATTTTGCCATAAAATAACTTATAAGGCAAGTCTTTAACACTATTTGGAAGGACATTAAAAATCTTAACATCCCAGGGCCATCCCGACGCCTTATTACGTGTATCATAGCCTGCCTGCATGAGTGATTCACTGTTTTTTCTTTTATTAAGAGTCCATCTCTAACCAAGTTTTCTGTTACTCTTGAAGTGCCGCAGGAGACTTCTGGCTTCGTTAGATTGTACAAAATTTTATTTGCAACTTCCTTTTTATTGTTGACGCTCTCGGCTACATAACTTTCCGCAATAGTTGCAGATTTCCATGAGCTAAGACATCAACTTCAGTATTTGCTAATAAAGGGGCAGACGGTCTTCTAAGGTAGTGTCCAGTAAAGGTACTACTTAACACGTTCGCTGCCGAAGACGCACATATGCGTCATAACGGTTTATTCCTATCGGCCGACGACGCCATAGTGCGTCAAGCGCGGATTTGATTTACAAATATAAGTGCTTTCCTGGTTTTCGTGGAGGGTATATCATTTTGTGTCGGCTTACTGCGATGGTACTACCACGTGTTATTGCACAAACGGACTTAAAATAACTAAAAAACAAGTCTAGATATGGATGGCGAAATTCCTGGGACACGTCATCGGTTTTCGGGGACGAGTTCGAATTCCCTTTCGGCAGCGAACGTGTTAAAATTCTCAAAGTTTAGCAATTTTACTTGAAATTGAAGAAATCGTGTTTTTCCTGACACGCTAATTTAAGGACTATCCATTTTGATATGAAGAAGCGATGATTAAAATTCGTCATGTGAGATCTTATATCAATGTAATTTTGAATTATTTCGAAATAACAAACCTTCTCATCGTCACTTTTAGTCACTGTAAATTTACGTGCTATTCCATTTTTGCAATCAGGAATAGTAACAGTTATAACTTCATGCCTTAATTCAACATTGTCCATTTTCATTGCACAGAGTTCATTAGAATGACACGCTCCAGCAATTCTTATTATCATTACACCTTCATCATTAAATAAATATCATCGGGGGCTTCAAACAGGAACTTGTTTCACTAAAGAGTTTAGGGAACACACAGGAGGAGCTCCGAAAATTTCCGAGCGAAAGAACTAGGCAAGTCCTAGTTCGACGAAAATCAGCCGTCGGGGGTTTTCAGTGATGAGACGACCGAATCTGGACATTAGAAAGTCGAGGCCCCTAGGGGCGAGGCTGTGCGAAAGAAAAAAAAAGCGATTTGACGTCTGAAAGGGTTGACGTTCGGCAGGCATGTTCGGCGTTAAAAATATTTTGCGACGTCCAAAATCATAGTTAGATTTGTTTATGTTAGTTTGGGTTAAGGGCGGGTTAAGTGTGGGTTAAGTTTGGGTTAGTTTGCGTTAGTTAGGGTTAGTTTGGGCTAGTTTGCGTTAGTTTGGGTTAGTTTGCGTTAGTTTGGGTAGCGCGCTCGTCTCAATGCGCTTGTTTGGCTAGTTAAAGATAGTTTCGATTATTTTGGTTTAATCTGGAATACGACAGTTTTACTTTGGTTAATTACGGTTAGTTTGGGTTACCACCCAGTTAGTTGGGTTATGTTAGGTTACCACCGCGGCTGGTCAGGAGAATGGAAACCGTAGTGGTAGATGACACTGAAGGGGAGTATGATGGATCGTCACTGGGAGCCGGTGCGGGAAAAGAATCAGAGAAGAAGAGGAAAGTTAGCGATACGTCCTTCGAATCACACGCGGAAAATAGAGATACCTATAAACGTAAAGTGAATGCAGAAGCGCGCATTCTCTCAGAAGTCATGGAAAGGATTACAAAAATCGGGAAAAATATGGAAAAATACATAGAACAGTATACGAAAAAAGAGCTAAAGGGACTGATTTCGGCGCTTGGGAGACAAATTGAGATATTGAATGGAAAAGGAGTAATGGATTGGATTGAAGCAAATAAAGGGGCGAAGACAGATACAGTCAATCAAGTGGATCTAGGGGTACAGTGCAAACCTGAAACGGCCGAACAAGCTATGCAAACAGAGACTTAGAATAAAAAAAGAGAGTATTAGGAACGTAACGAGAACAACAGACGTTTGAGACATTGGAACAAAAAATCTGGGATGTAGAGGCTTATACTAACACGGAAATCAAGATAGATAATCCCACAGAAACAAAAGATACGACAAGGAAAGTGGTACTGATTAAACCGGATGACGAGGGGATGGAAGAAAGTATCTAGAAACAATATAAGAATCGATACCCTGAATTAGGATATACACTGTCTGATTTCGAGGTTATAGAGCGATCTATTAGACTTAAGTATAAGCAGCCTGCATATGCTGTGCCAGTACAGAAAATTATAACTATCAAGCAGGGCGCGACAGACAAAGAGCTATGGGATAAACTTTTCAAACTAAAAGAAGAAACGGAGGACGACGCGTGGGTGGCAATGCACCATATAAGGCGTCTGCATCTTGAAAAACTTCGAAAAATGGTAGAATTAATCTTTCACGGTACGGAAACCATGGTGGTCATTTATACAACCAGAAACCAGGAGAAAAGAAGAGAAGAGACAGAAAGGAGGGACAGGAAAACCTACGCGGTAATTCTTGAGGATAAAACAAAAAAAAATTAAGAATTTGATAGGGGACTTCAAAGAAGGGGTAACATATAAAGGAATATCAGGCAACGCTATTAGATCAATAAAAATTACTATGGAGGGTAAATTATTAATTGTAACGGGAAAGAACGAAGAAGCCATTAAAGACATTAAGGAAGCGATTAGGAAAAGCTCAGCAGAAGCAAATGTTAGAATAACTGGGTTGACGGGAACAAGAGAGGCAATACACATTAGGGGAATGGACATCACAACAACACGACAAGAAATTATTTCAGCGATAGAGGAGAAAATAGGAAAGCTAAAGGACGAAGAGTATAAACTTGGTGAAGTAAGACCTAACCGGTACAGCACACACAGATAGGGTAATCAGAATTGGTGTTGTAAACTGCTCCATGGAAAAAAGAGTAAAGATTACTAAATGTTACAAATGTTGGTCATATGAGCATGGCTCCAACGAGTGCGATGCGGTAAAGAAGGCCATTCTGTTAAAGAATGCACCAATGACATGGATTGTCCGTTATGCCAAATTACTGGGCATCAAGCTGGAACGGGAAGGTGTGTTAAATTCACGCGAGCCCTATCAATAGCAAGAAGAAACATTGGAAGCCAGACATACAAACAAGAAATTCCGAAATGAAGATATTACAAATCCATGCAGATAGATCCCCTAGAGCCCACGATGCAGCACAGCTAGCAGCACATGAAGAACAAGCTGACCTAATAGTCGCAGGGGAGCCAAACCGTAAAATCATTAAAAAAACCGAATGGATACGGGAGATACGGTGGGAAATGTCGGAATCTTCATAAACAACAAGAATATTAAAGCTACTAAAACAACCCGCAGTCAGGGGATTGTATGCCTAAAAATTGAGGAGTTTAACATCTGTGAATGTTATGTGTCACCCAACATCTCAATAAATGAGTCTAGTGAGTACATCGTTGACCTCATGAGCAAAGTAAAAGGAGATAATAAAAAATCTATAATACTAGGTGACTTTAATGCAAAGGACTTTGAATTTGGGTCCCCAATTACCGATAGAAGGTTCAAATTCTACAAGAAGCAGCATCAAGAAGAGGTCTCATAGTACAAAACACTGGAAATAAACCACTTTTGAGAGGCGAGATCAACCCTTCGCAACCCCATTGGTTTCAAGGAAGATATCTGATTAGAGAGTCCTAGACAACGAACGCCTAACACCTCATCGCCACATTGTGTTTGAGATACAAAACAAACTCAAGCCACAATTCAAATAAGAAACAATATTAGCCTCACACAACGAGTAGCAGGGGAAACAAACATACCCCAAAATGCAAAAGAACTAACTGAGCTTACAAGAAGAATATACAAAGAGAGAGGCGAAAGTATTATCCTACAGACAAGGAACACATAGTGTTCCTTACTTGTGGAACGAAACAATAAAACAACTGAGAGAAGAATGTATAGCCGAAAGAAGGAAGTACACAAGACTAAGGGAACAAGAAGCTACTCAGCAACAAATGAACTTAGGATATGCTATCTATAAAGAGAAGAAAAAGGGCCTAAAGAAGACAATTGAGAAAGGAAAGAGGAATAAATGGAAAGATATTCGTGAAGAGTTAAATAACGACATCTGGGGACAGGGATATAAAATAATAAAAAAAAAACTTGAAGATTGACCCTCCATTTAAGATGACTGATGAAAACAGAGAGAAAGTGATAGACCTGTTATTCCCGGTACACATTGAACCACTCCCAGAAAAACGGCAAACCGAAGAACCACCACAAGTAACAATAGCGAGCCAGCAACAAATTAAAAACAGGCAAGGCGCCAGAACAGGATGGAGTCCCTTCGGAGATAATAAAGGAAACAGCTAAAACAGCCCCAAATGTACTTCTGAACACATTCAAAACATTGGTATCCTTACAAACTTTCCTTCAGGAGTGGAAATCAGCCAGACTCGTACTAATACACAAGGAAGGCAAATCATACGATGCCATAGACGCTTATAGACCGCTATGCGGAATAGGTGCTCTAGCAAAAACTCTGGAACACATAATTAAGGAGCGGTTAGAAATCGAGCTTGACGAGAAAAGCCCCTTCTCACCGAACCAATTTGGCTTCCGGAAGGGAAAATCTGCGATACAGGCTATAAAAAGGGTGCTGGAAATAGCTGTGGTAACAAGATTTCATGGAGCTGGAGAAAGATGGTGCGCACTCGTTACCTTGGATGTTAAGAACGCATTGAACTGGGCCACAATACTGAACGAACTAAACAAAAAAGGAATTTCTACATATCTAATAAACATCATGAGAGGCTACTTTGAAATCAGATAACTAAACTACGAGACAGCAAGTAGGAAATTAACGGCGGGAATACCACAAGGATCAGTGCTTGGCCCTACCCTCTGAAATATATTATATGACCCAATACTAAGACTAACTGACAGAGTGAACATAAAGTCCGTAGGATTTGCGGATGACCTAGCTCTGATTATTACAGCCGAGGACACCTTACAGCTCATGAGAAGAACAAACAGAGCTTTAAGAAACATAAAACAATGGATGCAATACAACTACCTAAAATTAGCCCCAGCAAAAATAGAAACGGTCATACTGAATGGTATAAGGGATAGAAGAAATACCGAATTCCACCTGGACGGAATTCAAATACTCCCAGCCAAGTCATTAAATTACCTAGGGGTTGAACTTGGAGAAAATATGTATTTCGGATAGCACGTGCAAAAAGCCTCTTGAAATACTGCAAATAAACTAGCACCATTAACACGGCTCATGCCAAATATTAGGGGTCCATGCTATGAAAAGAGACTAGCTTTGTACGGAGTGTTGTAATCTACCCTGTTGTATGGCTCCTCCATCTAGGGAGGGATCATCAATATCAAAAAATATAAGAACATGATGCAAAGTACCCAACGAAGAGCACTTCTTAGAGTGGCAAGGGGATACAGGACGATCTCATCGGAGGCGATACAAGTAATTAGCGCCAATTGAACTGATAATTGATGAACGACGGCATCGGCACCTCGAACAAGTGGACTACCCGCAGAGACAACAAGCCCAAAAAGAGCGAAGAGAGGAAACTATAGAGAGGGGGCAGGAGATCTGGAACCAGACAGAAAGCAAGGCACAATGGACAAAGAGGCTAATCCCAAACCAAACCTATCGGCCTGGATAAAAAGTAAGCCCAGAACGACGGACTATTTTCTGACTCAGGCACTCTCTGGACACAGATCCTTTAGAACATACTCAAAACGGATAAACAAAACAAATGATTCATGTGTATATTGTGAAGTCGACATAGACACTCCAGAACATACCCTCTTTGTATGCCCGAGATGGCACGTACTTAGGACAAACACAACCCCTGGAAAGTGGGGTGGAGGTAAATGCAGACAATATGATAAATGAGATGACTGGGTCGAAGAAAAAGTGGAACATTATCCATAGGATGATAAAGGAAATTATGGAATATAAAGAGAGGGAGGAAAGAGAAAGAATTGAGGTGTAGTAAGCCCAGAAGCTATGTTTTACCTGTTAAGGGTGGTTCCGTCTTCTGTGCTGTAGGGGAAGGATATTAGTGGGTCGGTAAACTCCGGAGTCCCACACTGACTTAAAGCGCCAGAACATCATTGCCTTAAGCCGTGCGAGAGCATTTCCTCATCCCCACGTTAAAATAAAAAAGTGTGGGTTAGTTTGAGTGAGTTTGGGTTAGTTTGGGTAGCGCGCTCGTCTCAATGCGCTTGTTTGGCTCGTTTAGGTTAGTTTGGAATGTTTTTGCTTAATCTGGAATACGGAAGACAAGCGCGCTTACTTTGATTAATTACGGTTCGTTTGTGTTAGATTGCGTTAGTTTGGGTTAGTTTGAGTTAGTTTGGGTTAGTTTGAGTTAGTTTGGGTTAGTTTGGGTTGGTTTGGGTTGGTTTGGGTTGGTTTGGGTTAGTTTGGGTTAGTTTGGGTTAGTTTGGGTTAGTTTGGGTTAGTTTGTGTAGTCGATGCTATAAAAAGAGTGTTAGGAGCGGCAAGAACAACAAGGTTCAAAGGTGAGGGCGAGAGATGGTGCGCGCTACTAACGGTGGACGTGAGAAATGCGTTCAATTCAGTGTCTTGGACGATAGTGCTGAAGAACCTAATAAATAGAGGCATTTCAAGATACCTGACCAACATACTGACAGACTACTTCAGGACACGTACAATATTGAGCGAAAAAGACCTTATGGAAATGACGGCTGGAATTCCCCAGGGTTCGGTGTTGGGACCAACCCTGTGGAACGTTTTCTATGATCCGTTATTGAGGCTGAGGTTCCCGGAAGGAGTGGAGGCGACGGGTTATGCGGACGACTTGGCACTGATTGTGAGGGGAAGGAATGCTGAAGAGTTGATGAGCAGAGCGAACGATGCACTAGGAATGGTTAATGTATGGATGGAGGAGAACCATCTCCAACTGGCGCCCGAGAAGACGGAGGCAGTTATTTTGGGAGGAAAAAGGGACAGGTCTCAGATTGTCTTCACGCTCGAGGGACAACGGATCGCCCCAAGTAAGGCTGTCAATTATTTGGGGATTTTGATAGGCGAGAACATGTATTTTGCCAAGCAAGCTGAAAAGGTTGCGAAGAAAGCGGGAGAAAGACTGGGCACACTGTCCCAAATTATGCCGAATATTGGCGGCCCACAGTATGAGAAAAGACTGTTATTGTACGCCACCGTACAATCGATTATTTCGTATGCGGCTCCGGTGTGGGCAGAGATAATGGGAATTAAAAAGTATAAAACATTACTAGAGGGTGTACAGAGAAAGGCGCTTTTAAGAGTATGCTGCGGATATAGAACGATATCAAGCGAGGCAGTACAGGTGATCACGGGGACACCCCCAATTGGTCTGATAATGAGGGAAAGATGCAGATTGGATTCAACGGAGAACCCCCAGCTGCGACAGACTCGAGCGGCGGCTAGAGAGGAAACCATAGCTGAGTGGCAACGGCTGTGGGAAAACAATAGCGAAAAAGGACAATGGACCAAAAAGTTAATACCCAATCTGTATACATGGATAAAATGCGGGCACAGAAGAATGGACTACATTCTCACGCAAGCGCTGACCGGGCATGGCTCGTTTAGATCGTATACCCAATTCCTGGGGAAGACCGACCAGATATGCACTTATTGCAACGGGCAAGACTCTGCGGAGCACACGCTTTTTGTTTGCCCTCGGTGGGAAACGAGGCGGCTTAGAGTAAACCTGGAACTTGGCGCCACGCTGAGCTCTACCAACATGATCGGAGTGATGATGGAGACCAAAGAGAAGTGGAACTTGGTACATAAGATGATCAAAGAGATTCTTACAATTAAGGAGAAGGACGAAAGAGGAAGACAGGATAGACTTTGAGCGAACAAGAAGGAACGATCATACAGAATCCCAAGGCTGCGCCTGTAGCGAGGTTATGCTCTTCAAGAGTGGTTCCGCTGTCGGTGTGTAAAAAAAGGAGGGGGAAGGGTTATAGACGGTGTGTGATCTTTAGAACAGGACGCCAAACCGTCACTACGTTGGTCAGAGTGCCAAGTGTCTGATAAGCAGATTCCTAATCCCCTCCCAAAAAAAAAAAAAAAAGTTTGTGCAGCCCGCTCGTCTTAATGCGCTTGCTTGGCTAGTTAAAGTTAATTTCGATTATTTTTGCTTAATCTGGAATACGGAAGAAAATTTCAGAGCTCCTCCTGTGTGTTCCCTAGACTCTTGTCTTATTCACATTTTCCCTGTCAAACACATTGGATTTTTAAGGTTCATACCAGTAATTTTTTTTTAAAATGCACGAAGTTTAGGATACTTGGAAATATCTATGTTTTCCTCGATGAAAAGGGTGGACTTCAACATGGAATATTCACACCATAAGCTTGATGGAGACATTAATGCAGCAGATTTTTCATGAAAGTATGCCAAAAGCACGGTTTCTGAACTTACACAGTAGCAATCTTTGTTTGGCACCATTAGCGATATTTGCTGATTCTTCTATATCCATTTGGCTATTATACAAATCAGTAATTTCAATTTTTCACAATTTTTAATAATAAACTATCAGCTTGACGTTATTAATAAAATAAGAATGTTTATGACGCTATAGAAATCGGCCAGAACTGTCTTCATAATTTCATGCGAAAAGTATCGAATTAAATTAATGAAAATCCAAGAATAAATTTTGCAGGGAGGAGAAAAAATCTTATATACTCCACGGGATGTAAGTACATTTAATAGTATCGAACCATATTGTCAGCCCTCGCTATCTCTCGGGCACAAAATCGTCCTCGACTGGTAAATGTCACTTACATCCCTTATAGTATACATAACTACTAAAACACGCACCAATAATAATAATTTATATGTTAACTAATTTTGCAATTTTTTTCCTATAACGCATGAGAACGGAAAAATTCATATATTAATAAAAATGCGTTTCCATTGTATCAAACATTTCTCAGGCTTAATTGACGAGAAAACGTCTTTTTCTTTCTGGCAGCCTAAGCAACTGAAAAAGTGAATGCCACTTATCAAAGCCAGATCACTAATGACGCGAAGACAAACAGGCTTTCGAATGAAGCGGATACAAAGCATACTTTTACGCCCTTCAGTACCCAAATGCCTTATTAGTCATCGCGAATGACGATGCTCGTGCTTTTTCCTTTTCATTGTTTTAATGATGGAAATGGCGTGTAAAAAAAGCATGGAAATTATAACCGTTAAACTTTGAGCTCTTTGTTTGGCACCAATTTCAACTACTATCAGTCTATCTATAAGATTCCTAAGTTGCGCCATGAAAAAGATAATACTACGTACGTATAACCATATAATCTTTTAACGAACTAATTTTATGATGAGTGACATCTGAAGCAAGGTTGAGGTTTACTACCTACAGTAATTCTCTTACAGTTATGTGTGAATATACTTTAGCAGAAAACAAATTTGCTGGGTAATTTCCTCACTTTCCAGAATCCATATTCCTCAGTTCTTCAGAATTCATATTTCAGTACGTCACACTACTGGTTAGGACCCCTTATAATGCGAAACGAAATAATAATAAAATATCTTAAGTGTTGCATATTGGCCATTAACACAAAATTTTAGGGTTTTTTACCCATTATGCCTCGATTTTAATAACTTGCTAAACTTTAAATGAGTATGTCAAACCTTAAGAAAATCTCATTAATCACCTTGTATTTTATTAAGTTCACAAACCCACACAAAGCACACGGAAGTATATCCATTACACAATACCCAAGTGAGAAATTATAGCCCAAAGCAGGTGCCACAACACCGTTTCAGCTTTCTGCGTTAAAGTACCTATAAAATTAAACACTGCACAGGTGCAAGTATTTACCAACATAAGTATGTCGCTGATTTGTATAACAATTTAGTTACTTTGTGTTAAGAACATTTAAGAAGACATTTTGGATTTATTAGTCTAGATGGTGAAGTGTACACCTAGTTCGTTTTGCGGTTGCGGTGATACTAATATGAGAAACTAATAAATTCGTTCTAATTGCAGTGGCGGATTAACCCAAAAAGGCCGCCCGGGGCTAACAATCTCTGCCGCCCTTATCCTTCATATACGAATATTTTTTAGTTTCACACGCATTTAAGTGTAATTTTATTAATTCGGAAATTCGACCTATCCTAGAAGCATGATGGTAGTCCGTATGCTTTCACTTTGCTTAACAATCCGTCATGCCACACCCTATCAATGGCTTTGGTCCACAGGTATAGGTCATGTAGGTCAGGAGATGTCCCGTTGATCTGTGTTTGCGGAAGCCATTCTAGCGATCACCTACAATGCCTGATGATTCGAGATATTTTAATAGTTATTCGTTGATCAGTTTCTCCATGAGCTCGGACATGATCGGAACCAGGGCAATTGGACGGTAGTGTAGTTATTTGGAATCGTTTTTTACCTTTCTTTGGGATTGGTTGCACCTGAGAGCATTTTCCAGCTAGAAGGAAAGTATGTAGTTCAGTATGGGATAAAAGTCTGCATAGTGGAGCTATACTAATATACTGTACTAATCTGATGGAAGTCAATAACCTCAGATTATGAAACCCTCTAGTTCAATAACATATTACGAAAACATGAAGTTTTAGAATATGCTCAATAAAAATTTCGATTCTCCTGATGAAAGTGTAGAGCAGCGGTGATTCGCGCATTTCTACCTTGGGATAAACCATTTTGATTTTACTACAAATTAACAATCGATTTGACACAAATATAACTTTCTTAAAAATTTACGTTGCGCTGATTAAATCGGACACACGTTTATCTTTTTTAAGAGAAACTAGAAAATAAAACAAAAACATTGATCTGATCTGATCCTCTATTCGCATCTCTAGAGTTGCCCTTCTCGCGCTAGCCAATAAGCGAGCAATATCATAAAGGTAGAACAACTTGGAAAAAACTCCTTCAGGTGGACTAAAAGATAATAAACCCGCCAAAGAGCAGAGAAATGCCGATGGAGATCTGAGGCAAGCAGTAGATTTTAATCCAGACGACCCAATAAGACGTAGATTGGCCAAACACAAAGAACCTAGGAGTCTGTATGAGCGCACAAAAGATTACCAGTACCAAGAAGCACAGAGCAGGAGTGGAGTAACATCCAATTATTCTGCGTTCTACATCTCAACTGTAGACGAGGCAACAGCAATAGGAATAAGTGTCAATCCTGAAGTCCTCCCCTCCGGCCTGCAGTAGAGACCCCTAGGAGGTTAAAGCACAGGTCGGAACATAGCTGAGTTTTTAGTGGGTATGCCTGTGGTGAGTCCCACACTACCTACCTTTCAGGGGGATGTGCGTAAAAGAGAATTTTCTCGGAACAAGAAAAAACCTAACACAAGCGAGCAGTTGAAAATCACAAACATTAGAATATGTACACCAAAAATAGACAGGTTAAATATCAGATTTTTCAATTTACGGCCGAGATCTTTAGATTAGGAATTATCCACGCTAATTATATATCAATACTTCTTAAAGATAATCTTTACAGATAGGTACAATTATTGAGAAACGATATAAAAGTGTTTTAAAATAGTACCATATGTTGTTTTTTAGATAAGTGTAATTTTATTTCCTGTTCTTTTGGTTTCCACCTGGCCCATGGGAATGTTGTAACTATTTACTACAAATTTTAGGGAAACTCAAGAAGAATTTGATGCAGGTGTTAATTCGAAATGTCCGGTTCGAAAACATATAATTTAAGCGTTTTTCGTTCTTGTATATAACATGAAATAAGACTATTAAAAGCAGGTGTGACAACTTACTATTTCCTTGAAATAAAATCCCAATAAAATAATAGTGCCATATCATTTCGACTGAATTTATTTTAATTAATTAAAAATATTTCACAGCATCGACTATGGATTATTGATTGATCATAAATTTCCGACTGACTGGTGGGTTTTTAAATTATACAGATTTCATAGGCAAGTGGTCAGTGTCAACAAATCAATACATCACCATTCCAACTTGCGAAATTAATAGAGCTATAAATTAAACAAGTCGCAGAGGGATTATTTTTCGATTTATTTTAAATTGAATCCAAATATTGTTCATCCATGAGTTAGTGGCATTTTTGAATCATAAGGATAAGATATCATGAAATCCTCAAGGACTAGTTTTCATACTGTTTATAGATGCCCATAAAATTGACCCAAAATACAATAGCATTCATCTTCGCAGAAAATGGTCTTGGATTCATTCAGACTGCAACTGCAAAAGTCTCGGTTACTGACTTGAACTGCAAATCTAGTCACGATCTCCAAATTGATCTTCCACGTGGTCAAAAAGCAGTACCAATTTCAAAGCAGTCAGTTGCTCATATATTTTCATCTCAGCTATAATGTTCCTTTATTGGGACCAGAGACTAATGAATCCAGAGTTCAGCTCATTTTCCATTTCAAACCTCTGGACCTATTGAGCCCAAC
>JAEQML010064480.1:0-22017 GCA_016904865.1 Pissodes strobi | reverse complement strand
CAGTGGCGTACACTTTTTCTGTCAATAATAGTCGTGAAGATGCCCCCGGGACGCCACTGAATTTAATAATTATTATCTAATTAGGGAAAAACTAGCTCCTTATCACTAAAAAGAACACTGCCAAATTTCAACAAAATCGGCAAAAAGGATCTTTGAGATATTAATAAAAATCCGATTTTTTTTAAATCTTAAAAACCAGACATTTTAAGACACATGTTTATATGAACTTTTCTACCTAAAATAGATCCAGGAATGCACCTTTAAAGTTATGACATATCATTAAGTAACACCCTGTATATTTTTTGTAAGATTTTTTGTTTATTAATTATTTAAATTAAGTTAGCTTTGAGTGGAAATCTTACAACATTATTTGTTTGTTCGCTTGTCAAGTCGGCTTGGTACATGTCATTTTGTGTTGATTTTTACGTGTCAAGTCTTCATTATGACCTAAGTTATAATGAAATGTTTTACAAGCGGGAAATATATACAACTTCTCAAGTTAAAAATGAGTAAGTTATTATTCGCCGAGTCGATACATTTCATTACATTACCAACCATACTGTCATTACCTCTGAAAAATTCCCTCCCTCCCAGAAACTGCTTTAAATACATTTTTAGTATGGAAATATGGAAATTTAATGTCTACAAATGGCTCGCTGGTTTCTATTATAATTATGCTTCATCATTGTTTTGTAGAATAAATTGGACGAGAAAGCTGAAAAAAATGTTTTATTGGAGGATGAGCTTAGTGCAAAGAACAAAATCGTCTCCAAATTAGAAAGTGAGCTGAAAGAACTAAATAGAAAGTTAGGGTGAGTTTTTCATTTTCATTTCAAAATTTATAATCTAATAAAATTTTATAGCTTTTTTCAGTTTGCTATGGATACAATGGTTAGTGATTTTTTCCTTTTAATCGTCTGGTACCTAGTTAATTGTTTATTTTATAAGCGATGGCCTTAAAACTAATGTGAATTTTATAATATTAGCTATTTAAGGTCTGGAAATGAATATAAGCAGCATTATGTCAGTTTATATGATGTTCAAGAACCAATTTATCTCATATTCAGTATTCACTGCACACTATTATATTATATCATTATCCACTTGATAATGATTGAAAATACATTTCAACTCACACGTCGGATTTACTAAAGAAACACACTTGAATATCAAAGCAAGAGGTAAGATCTCTTTTCTAACCGTCCGATTGTATCTTAATCATCTTTTCCTCACGAAGATTGAATTATAGATAAATTAAAACAACTAGTTTTAGAGCAACAAAAAGTGTTTACTTGCCGTTATTAGTACCAAAACGTACGATATATTGCTTAATTTGTAGGTTTTCATTCATGCACCGAGTTTGTCAACTCGGCTGTGGATTTAAGGGTCATTTAAGCTACAAAAACTGATTGCTTTTGATGAGCAACATTAACTAAAGCTTGAAAAAAAAACAGAGCATACGGCGGGAATTGTGTTCATCATATTAATTTTCTTACACAACTGCGACATTATTATAAGCCTTCCCATTTAGCTCAAATGTGTAACCGAAATAGACAGTCGCACACTTTAAAAACTGACCAGTGGTTCCCAAGTGGTGGTCCGAGAATCCCTCAGGGTCCACGAGGGCCTTTCGAGGGTTCCCACAAAAAAACTAAGTTCGGACAAGAAATATAGATACATTTTTCAAGCAAGTACTTGGCTATTTCAGGTATCATTTTGTATTGGTCCAAAAATATGTCAAATTAGACTCCATTTGTAAAAAAAATTGCAAGGCAAAAAAATATTTCACTCATTATTCATCACATGATTAGAAATTGTTCTTAAAAGATGCGTTTGCACAGAATGCGTGTTTTTAATAATCGGTATTCATATATATTTTTAAATGTACAAACCTGTTTTTGAATATTTTGTAAAGATATGAAAAATAGTTTTGACAATTAGTGATAAAAAGCATCCGCACGTCATTCAAGTCAAATTTTAGGCGTGCGCCATTTCAATGAATTTTCGAACCATTGACTAATATATAGAATTGTAACGCTCAATTACCCAAAATACAAACCCAATTCAATAAATCTCCAAGTTCACAATCAGTGGTACAGCCTTTAGTGCAGGTACAATGGCGGCCCCTAGCTTTTAGACAGTGGAGAAGGGTCGTGGTGAGTTATAATGGCTGAGCGCCACGCGGTTAACTTTTCGCCATGCCCTGATGTAGGATCTTCAGTGAGATTCGACAAATAACCACGAATTGTTCTCCTCCCCGCTGTAACCTATTAAGAAAACTTGGGAGGGGAAAGAAAAAAAATACCACCCCAATTAAACATTAATAACAATGTGTATATTCAGTGTTGGTGACTATAGTTTAGAATTAGATAAGGTATAAAAATTGCTAAAGGAAGAATACCTTGTATGTGTAGCCATATCTATTAATATATATTATATATACTAAAGATGGATGATTAAAAGTAACGGTTTAAATTAAGTATTAGTTTGTGTTATACCTACGACGCTTTACGAATTCGAAGACGTGATCACGTGTCGTTTATATGCACTTGATTGGTGCTATTAACATACACGGTATACAAATATGATAACTTCTTGGGGACTACATTCTAAATAACACTAAGTCAATAAGCGAGAAGTTAACGTGCGCTAGAAACCAGTTTTAACTGTCATATAAGTAACATAATATCCAAGTTTAAGTGTCTTATGAATTTGTGTACTTAAATACTTTTACGAATACAGATCTAGTTCAAGTATACGAGATATTAAAGTAATAAAATATTCACTTATTAAAAGTATTCATACTAGATGTAAACCTATATAAATTAGCATCGGTATGCTGTGATTACATATGAACATTTCCAAAAATATTTATATCACACAACGCTGAAAAGAAGTATAACACGCAATCAAAGACCACGCTGAAATTAATTAACATGATAAGCAATGCCTAGGGGATATCTTTCGCACCCTTGAAACTGCCGAGCCAACGGATATCAAAATTGTTAGGCTCGGTGGTAAGCAAGCAAAAAAACCTAGACCTGTGAAGGTTATTTTTGCGGATGCCAACATGGTTGGGGAATGTTTGAGGAAGAAGAGTAAACTGAGAGATTCTAACATTAATGTCAGTGCGGACCTCACCCCGATGCAAAGCAGAAACCTTTATAATGAGGCGTCGTAAAGAAAATGGCGAAAGTAATATTATAATTCGGTATAAAAATGGTACGCCCTTTATTGCTTATAATAATCCTAAGCTTGACCATGAACATGGGGGTGTTTCTGTTTCTATTTTTGAGTGCCAAAAAACGGCAACGCCTTAGACCTAACCAACTGAATTGTTTTTTCCAAAATGTTGGGGGAATGAAATCAAAAGTTAATGAATTTTCCAGAAGTGCGGTGAGTTCTGTCTATGATGTGATTGTGTTGCTGGAGACATGGCTCCATAGTGACATTTGTGATGCTGAGCTATTGCTTTCTGGCTATAACATTTTTCGAACTGACCGCTGCAACTTTAACAGCTCAAAATCTATTGGCGGAGGTGTTTTGATTGCAGTACGTAAAAACCTCAGATCTATGTGTTTGAAGGGGCCTTATAACGATGTTGAACAGGTATTTGTTATGGTAGGGTGCGGTTTGTCAAGGATTATTTTCGGTGCAGTTTATCTGCCCCCTCTTTCACCCTTGGAAAAATATCTACACCATGCAGAGAGTGCAGTTGCTTTGGCTGAGGAAATGGTGATGCTCAGTTGCCTGAGGCAACCTGGTGCAGAGTTGATGGTAATGTTGGAGTTCAGTGTCCTCGGGTGAGCCATGCTAATGCACTATGCAGTGTGTTTGCTATCCTCAGCCTCGTGCAGATCAATGGCATACCTAACTCCAATGGTGTGTTCCTTGACTTGGTGTTCTCGGACCGAGTGGATGTGAGAGTTGAGGTTGATGCTGATCTTCTCATGCCTGTATCGGCTCATCATGCAGCATATAATGTTGTTGTGCCAGTTAACCAGTTCCAGGCTGCTTTGGAGTTTGATGTTTACTATTATGACTTTAGAAACTGTAATTATGAGCTCCTGAATGATCTTTTGGCCGCTGTTGACTGGGAGGCCACATTGGAGTCTAATGACATTGATTTAGCAACTGAGAATTTTTACTCTACATTGTATGACTTTATCAATGTGTGTACACCAATAAAACGCTTTAAAAGCTCTAGTTATCCGGTATGGTTTTCCAGGGAACTTCAGGCTGTGGTTATCCAAAAAAAGGTTGCCCATAGAGAGTATATGATGACAAAATCGCAGGATGATTACTTGTTATTTTCAAATTTAAGATCTAGATGTAGTAGGTTAAGGGAAGTGTGCTATAATGATTACATTGTAAATATGGAACAGAGAATAAAATAAATGTTGATCCACCTTTGTTTTGGAGGCATGTTAGTAACTCTAAGCGGTTTGACAGCTATCCCGCCACTATGTTTTTAGAGGATAGGAATGGCAATTGTGGTGGGGAGGTTGTGGGTTTATTTGCTGATTATTTTTCGTCTGTGTATGCACATACCCCGTTGGCTATCCCAGATTATTACTCTAGAATCGGTGGTTACTCTAATATCAGAGAAATGTCTCTTAGTCTCGAGACGGTAGTTAATGGCATTCTGTCACTCAAGTCAAGATTAACCAGTGGTCCTGATGGAGTTCCGTCATTTCTCCTGAAGGCCTGTATCTTCTCACTTAGCAAGCCCCTCTGGTTGTTATTTAATAACTCCTTAAGAACTGGTACTTTTCCAAATTTTTGGAAAAATTCATTTATCACTCCAATTTTTAAGTCTGGTGATCGTACCAATATAGCTAATTATAGGGGGATTTGCATACAGTCTGCAATGCCAAAGCTGCTTGACTCACTTGTTACTGAATTTCTGGCATGGGAGTGTAGGGGTTTAATCTCTGAGGAACAGCACGGTTTTTTGGTGGGCCGCTCAACAGTGACGATTTTGATGACATTCCAGGATCATCTGCTGGATGCGTTTGGGAAAATACTTCAGGTTGACAGTGTATACACTGATTTCACGAAGGCATTCGACAGGGTGGACCACTCTTTGCTGTTGGCTAAGATGGGTGCATTGGGTTTTGGTACTAGCATTTGTAGATGGTTTGGTAGCTTTCTAAGGGAGCGTGTTCAGTGTGTTAAAATTAATAATTTTGTTTCGAGGGAGATTGCTGTTACCTCGGGGGTTCGTAAGGGCTCCCATTGCGGGCCATTGTTATTCCTGCTGTTTGTTAATGACATTTCTCTTTTTATAAAAAAATCGAATTACCTAATGTTTGCTGATGATCTGAAAATATTTAGCGAAGTAAACTGTGTGAGAGATTGTGGTTTATTGCAGTCCGATATCAATAATGTGTTTGTGTGGTCTACTTTAAATGGACTGAAGTTGAACTAAAAAGTGTTGCTGTATTACGTTTGCTAAAATAAGAGATCCTATTAGCTCTGATTATTTCATAAATGCCGAGGCGTTGCAGCGTGTCACCGAAGTTACGGATCTGGATGTAGTGTTGGACTGTAAATTGCTTTTTAATAGTCATATAAACTTAATTGTTCGGAAGGCGGGTCGAAGCTTAGGTTTTATTGTCAGATTTGCCAGGAATTTCTCTTGTCATTTGTTAAAAAAATTATTTTGCGCATTTGTGCGTTCTTCGCTTGAATATGCTAGTCAGGTGTGGTCGCCTCGGTACGCTGTCTATAATAATGAGATTGAAGCGATACAGAGAAGATTTCTGCGAGCTTGTGCATTTCGCTTAAGTATCCCTTTATTGTCAGGTCACACTAACTATAGTGAGACTATGTCACAGTTAAATTTAATTTCACTGAAAAGCAGGAGGCTTTGTGCTGATGTATGTTTTGTCTTTAGGCTGGTGAATGGTGCTATTGGTTCCAGTTATCTTCTTGGGCGCTTGAACTTCAATACCGTTCACCGGACTAGAGCCACAAACTTATTCTATATTGACCCTCAGGGGACCAATTATGGTTTGCATAGGCCTCTGGTGAGGATGCAAGATTTGTTTAATAGGTATAACTTGCCATTACATCTATCAGTTTCTTCTTTAAAAAAGGGCTATACAGAGTGTTATTCTTGATTCTTCTTCTTGTGTCTTGCATCCTCGTTGAGGGTAACTTTCTTTTTGTTTTTCTAATGATATTTATAGATACTTTTTTTAATATTATTTAAAATTTGTAATTTGATTGTAAAAATGAAGTGTTCCGTGGAAATAAATAAATAAATAAATAACACGCCAATAATATCCAGATTAACTGGAGAATCCAGTATATCTATTCTAACTGTTGAGGATAACCCCAGTTACTCCCAAATAACTTGAAGGGAAGTTATATTTTAGCCAAGAAAACCCCTTAATCACTTCGAACATTAAACAAAGTCAGCCGAAGTTTTTGATTAAAGTAGCCCTAAATCACCATAAAAGTAAAAAAAATATCAATGTAAATCACTGTATACACTAGATTACTAAATAATATCCTAAAATAAAACTTATCTGATACAGCCAACAGTAAGTTAATCCAGGATCCAGGTATTCGCCAAATCGCTGGAGCG
This sequence comes from Pissodes strobi, assembly GCA_016904865.1. NCBI lineage: Eukaryota > Metazoa > Arthropoda > Insecta > Coleoptera > Curculionidae > Pissodes > Pissodes strobi. The sequence goes on along the minus strand of JAEQML010064480.1, from coordinate 15,422 downwards.
TCAAGATAATCCCCTCTTATTTCTCATATTTTTTCACAGCACGGATGAACCTCTGTACCAAAAATAAAATAAACTATGGATAATTATTATGAAACTAAAAGTTTTAAAACCCCTTCCTATATGTTGGGGTTTGGAACCTTCGGCAAAATGCACTAAAACGGAGTTTTATCCACAATACCGAAACAGAATTATTGCACTCGACGCGCGTTTCGCTAACCATGTTAGCATCATCAGGAGATGATTAAAACTAAGTTTAAGTTAAGATCTACCTAACTCTCTTTTATACTAAATGTTTGCTGAATCAAGCGGAACCAAAGGAACCAATCTTGGAATCCCGCTAGTCACGCTCGATCAACCAATACCTCCTATATATTGCTAGCTGGTACCCGCAATTTCATTCGCGTTAATAGTTAAGATCAACCACTTGCATTATCCTCCCAAATGTACAAAACCTAAAATCAACCTCTATGCCAAAATTCAGCTTTCTACGTCTATCGGTTTGAACTGGGTCGTTTTAAAGATAACCAATTAATGGCGAAGAAGATTTAAATGAAATTGACATTAGACGACAGTAGGGAACCGTATTTCTGTTGTGATAGTGTGAACTAATTAAAATCATTAATTAAATATCACCCTGTCGTAAGTTTGAACTTGAACTTGAAAAATGTTATATAAACATTCACTGTTAATTATAAACAACTTGAGCGGTCGACGGGAGCGACTTTAATCCTTAATGATGCAGCCATCAGCATTTTGTAACATATAAATACGCAGGCAAACGCCAAGTTAATCAGACTTTCGGGTCTCTCAAACCGCTCAATTTAGTTGCTGGGCAGTACACAGGTACGTCCACTTCTAGTTGTTCTATCCCACACACATCTAGTGAAGGGATAGTTTTTGGGGAGTTTTAAAAAGTAGTGAAAGTGCCTTAGCAATTTGTGATAACCTTAAAAGACTTACCTTATAAATATCAGAACCAATACCTAAATAAAAGACAATCCGCTCACATAAACTTTATTAATAAAATAGTGACGTCGCTTGCTAGACAAACTTTGAACTAAGCCTCCCTCGAGAAGACATGCATTTCATATTAATTGGGTATAGTGTAAACTCTTAATTCATCTATACTATTAAACACGCCTTTATTAGTATACAGTCTAACCGTTGTTAAGTTTGTTTGTAAATAAACTTGTTACTGTTTTTATCGATGTGTCTCCTTTATTATCTCTTCTCAACTTGAGGTAGTGCGTTCCTAAATCTGAGTTACTCTCCTACACGCTAAGTAAGGCGTGGCGTCACAGATAAAAAATACAATTCGTGACAATAGTGAAAACCTCATTTTATTTATTGAAATAGACTACAAAAATTATATAAAGATCAGGTAAGGGGGAAACATGGAACCTAATCCAACAAGCGAGGTATTTCAAAGCAAATATTTCATACTTATGTCTATACATATTAAATGCACAGGCCTTTATGTGAACGGTTAACTTTACACACACGGTATATCGTTCCCAGCTGAAACTACAAAGCTTAGTGGTATAATGCCCCTTGGTTTTCTCTTATTGTGTTTCATTTCCAAATGGTATAAAAAGGAACCCCTCGTCTAATCACTTGGCTCATTTTCTTTACCTTCGGTCCTATAATATACTTTGACGACCATCCTCTGGCTTCGACTTTGCTAATTATGGCTCTTAATTACTAATTTGAGTTATTTTATTAATTGCTGTGCTGTTCGGTTCTAGAATATACCTTAACATCCATCCTCTGCTTTAGACCTGGTTAATTATAACTCCTGAGTACTTTTTTGAGTTGTCTTGGGCATCTGGAAAGTATTTCAGCCTTCCTTGGAGGGTTGTGTCAAAAAGAAAACAATAGTCTTGATAGATTGGATACAGATTAGCAGAGTAATTGGAATGTAATATATGTATGAGTAGTTATATTGTAAGGGAGATCTAGCACTAAAATTGGAAATTACTTTTTGTACATTTGATGGTCATACTGTGGTAATTGTCTGGTTGATTTAGATTTGGTAATCCATTGTTTTACTTAGGTGATTACAGAATATTTTCATATTGGGAATGATATTTATTAGAAGTATGACTTATCAGTTGCTGAATTGGGACCATAGCCTCATAGTCTGTAGGCGACGAAGACCGCGTCGTGTCCGTCAATCGAAATCGACTCGAGAACCAGTTTTAAGTTGCGTTGCTTAATTGTAGGATTTATTTCTCATACGCTTGAATTGACTGATTCAATATTCTATTGGATTGTATCAATGTTTGGCACTCTAGGCTTATACAGGGTGTCTTAAATACCTTGCTATCTCCGAAACGGTAAGTGCTACGAGGTCGGTTAAATTAGAGAAAAGTTGCGTTTTTTGACGCCTATTCAGAATCCGTCTACAGTGTCGTCAAATTCCTGTTAGTTTCTAAGATACGGGGTGATTTATGAAAAATGCCTAAAAATATTTCGTCGATTATTACAAAAACTGTTAATTTTCGAGACACAGTTTAGATTCGAAAGTTTTATAGTTTTTTCCGCTCTACAATACGGTGACTTCAAATGTCACCTCCGGCGTTTCGTGTTCTGGCCACCATCATCAACTTAATTTTCTTAAATACGGACCTGTATTTTTTATTTTAGATTTTAAGAGCATTTGATGCCCCAAAAGCAATGACTTATCTCACTCATTCGAAAAATTCATATTATTGGCACTTTCCATAAGAACATAATGTGTTAGAGAGAGACAAAAAAAGAGAATTTTGATAGGAATTAAATAAAAAGTGTAAAAAGTATTTTTTCGAGTAAGTGCGATACGTCGTTGGTTTGGGGACATCAGAAGCTCTTAAAATCTGAAATAAAAAATACAGGTCCGTATTTAAGAAAATTAAGTTGATGATGGTGGCCCGAACACAAAACGCCGAAGGTGAAATTTGAAGAGACCATATTGTGGAGCGGAAAAAACTATAAAACTTTCGAATTTAAACTGTGTCTCGAAAATGAACCGTTTTTGTAATAATCGACGAAATATCTCTAAACATTTTTCATAAATCACCCTGTATCTTACAAACTAATAGGAATTTGGCGACACTCTAGACGGATTCTGAATGGGTATAAAAAAATGAAAGTTTTCTCTAATTTAACCGACCTCGTAGCACTTACCGTTTCGGAGATAGCAATAGTGGCACACGGTATTTAACGGAGTATTCCACTGATTATCCGTTATTAAAGTTCGATAATATTTCAGCTCGGAGTTGATCCTGCACTACAAGGAAATGGTTCTGTTCAAAAACCATTTTGAACACGCTTTCAAATGTAACAAATGTAACAGTAATTTTTTTTTTTACATTCCACGCCACTGCTTGCATTCCAAAGAGAAATTAAAATCCATGGCGATACTACATCTCTTGTTTACAACGTTTATCCACTGCATCAACTAGTCTAGAAAGCTAAAAATAAAGCGTCCTCGAAAGGCCTCCGACGAATCATAGCTCTTCCCGCTGTACTCCGGCGATACTACTAGCGCCATCTGTTGTAACCACGTTTACTCATCTGAAACTGGCCGCGTATCCTACGCCCATCCGACCAATCCCAGCGCATCCTCCAGGATAGCCACTTCACTCAACCTAAATTTTCCTAGCATTATAGTTAGGAAGGTTTAGGATTTTCTAGGGAGTACTACAATTCCTATCTTTAATAATCGAATTCATGGAAACTAGTCAGCAGATATCAACCGGATTTGTATTAAAATTCATAATATCAATTTAGACAACCGGTCGTGCTAAGTTTTTACACAATATCTCTATGTTTACATTATTGCTCTCTCTATGTCCGATTATCCCGCCAAAAGGGGCGGAGACAAAGGGCGTTAACAACTCCTTCGAGTTGATCACGATCACGTTCTAGATTCTAGAATTCAGTATGAAGTTGCATCTCGACTCTCCACCATGTAAGTCGTTAAAAAGGCGCTGTTCTCGCCGACATGGCGTCAAGCCGGCCAGTTTTCACGTTTTGGACCTCATAATCTATCTAGTTCGTTACTCAAGTGACATAGTGGTATCCTGCCATAGCCATCGTCATCTTAAGCCTACAAACAGGTATTTATCGGCACCCTGACTGCCATTAGTCTCACAAGTATGACGCTGTACCATCGTTGTGCTGGCGTCCCCAATGGTCTTGCCCATGGGATTTCTACAATCGAGCCTTGTCTCGTATCCCAAGTAAGTAAACACACACGTTTACATTCACATTCTCTCAGACGCTGTATCATCGCTGTAGAGTCGTCCCCAATGGTCTTACCTATGGGAATTCTACAATCGAGCCTTGTCTCGTATCTCAAGTAAGTAAACACATACGTTTACATTCACATTCTTTCAGGCGCTGTGCCGTCGTCCCCAATGGTCTTGCCCATGAGAATTCTACAATGGAGTCCTATCTCGAACCACAAGTAATCGAATCTTGTCTCGTAACCCAAGCAAGTAAACATACACGTTTACAATCACATTCAATGTTTAACGCGGTACCATCGTTGTGCTAGCGTTCCCATTTGGTCTTGTCCATGGGTTTCAACATTCTCTATCAGAGTATAACACTGGGTTGCTATACTCTTGCCTTATTCTAATATAAAGATTACTCTGCACTAGTCTGCATACATTCTCTGGCCCTATTCTCATATAAGGATTAAACGGCACTAGCCTGCCAATATACTCAAGTTTTCACAAGGCTATATCCCCTACGCGGATTTCAGCTTACCTATGCGACCTGTATAGCGTGTTTTACAATCATTTATGCGTGTACCAAAAAACCGCATTTCACAAGGCATCCAGGTCATGCTATTATGCAATAACTGCATACCAGATTCAAACAACTAATTCAAGTCATTCCCATTTGCAAGAAATTGAGCTACATGGTACATAGAAGCTACAACAAAGACTTAGTAAGTGTTTTTTAAAGTGACTTTCCCCCAGTGTTGGAAGATAAACTGCTGAACATTGAACGTTTCTCGTCAACTGTGAATTATGTACATAGTAGCTTATAGGTGAACTTTAAGGTAATATTTATCCTGTTATTATTGCTTGTATATTAATGTACTTCATATCAAAGTTAGATCAGCTAACTGAGATCATGCGTAGCAGTTCCGCAGGGACTTTCATGAGCATTTAACTGTACATAGCTTCAAGGTTATGTTTATAATCATATATTAGTTTAATATTACAACTGTTTACGCAATGCTTTAGTTTTTAAGAGTATTATTTGTGTCATATATCTTCAAGGTCGACTAATATTGTTCATATCGTAGCACAGACTACGTACAATCATTCAATGTTTATATCTTGTTTATTTATGAGCTTCTACTTATTTTCGGGTAAAATAACTTATTAAAATATTCATATAATGCTAAAGCTTTTTGTTTTATTTACAAAATGACTTTAGAACTAGCCCTATGGTAAATTATAGTAGCTACGAGCACATATCTGTTTGATTCAGAAAATAGGACTGAATCAGGTTCCATGTTTCATATAGTTCTGTGGATGTTATTTTGGCGACATAATTGACAGGATTCTGGACAAGCGCGTGGTCGTCACGGTCGAGACTGTTGCCAAGGTAATATCTTATTTGGCATAATGCTATTAGTGACGTGTGCTGATGGTAATTTTGACTGCCACATAACGCGTGGGTTATGTATTCCCACTGAGCATCTAAAAAGTAACTTCTAACTGATTCAAATAATTTCAATAGTAAGTCCTTTTATCGCTTAAATTAGCGAATCCGGTAGTATGATGTCATATCTTTCTAGCACTTTGTCACAAATAGAGACGCTGACAACATGGCACGTTGGGCAGGTGCTCTGATGATTCTTCTGGTGTCGTTATTTTAGGTTAAGCCAATTTAGTTCTTATGTGATCTTAAAGGAACAAGAAGGTTACAGTGCGTGGCTCTCGAAATTGGGATTTTTCGTTGAGATATTGATATTTAGTGTGAAATATACAGTGCCCTAGTAATGGGAATGAAATAAGTACAAATAGATATTTTTTTGTAGATATGTTCTATATTGTTATGTAGGATTCACGTTTGTGAGACAAATTGTTGCCTTTTTCTCCACCTAAGTCTTATTAAGACTTTTTTGAATAAGGCCGCTTCAGCTCTGGCCATACGGTTTAAATTGCACAAGTGCTAGTTTTATGACCGTAAAGAAGTTGAAAAACCTAAAATAACTGGAAAATGCTTAATGTGCAATTTACATCCTAGCGCCGGAGCCCAAGCGGCTTCATTCAAAAAACTCTTAATAAAGCTGAGGTAGAGAAATAGGCAACAATTTGTCTCACAAAAAGAAAAGGTTTTGTTTTGTCTGGAAAACTTATGGAAATATTAAAAATATTTCATTTATTTTAATGTTCGATATTTGAAAGATAATCTTGGTGTTTTTAAACTTCGTTACTTTGCGACACTGAGAATATACAAGTGACTGCCTACTGCCGATAATAATTCTAAATTACGGGCCAATTAGCCAGTACTGAAGTCTCTCCCTTTAAAAACTGACAAGGTCATTCATAATTTTGTTTACTACGACTTGTGCTTGGTTGGTAAATTCTTGAGCCTCTTTGCCGTGCTGCGTCATGTAATAAAAGTTGTATTAAAATTGTAAATGCATCAGATTGTTTAACTTAAATGAAGTGTGATAATACGCGCACGTTAAGAAGTAAAACGCTAGATTTGTAGCTAGTATAATGTGTTCGTTTGGGCCATTACCATACATACATACATAGATTAACGATTTACCTTAGATGATACTTTGATGTAAATGCTTAATTGCTATATTTCTCCGGTTAATTGTTCAAGAAAGTTTAGTTGTCTACTTAGATAAATGTAGTAGATATGTTGTATATTATTGTGGCGGATTCATCTTTACATCTTACAATATACCTACAAATAATTACCTGAATCGTAGACGGATAGGATAGGACGAAATAAGATAGAATAGGATCTCTTCGGCTCAGTTCCCAGTTTGTAAATCGTCGCAAATTAAGATATTCAAAATTTATAATTTTCCGTTATTCCTATTCACGTTGATAAGTTCTTAATATTCTATGAAATAGGAATAAGTCAATCGTAGTACATTTTTATTTTTGAGTATTGTTTATTATTCAAAATTGTCTTAATATCTAAAAAAATCACAGGCTCTTTTTATGTACAGTTTTCCATTATACTATTTAATTAATTGAGCTTTTGTAAAATTCTTGTTTAAGAATTCTGCGAGTGCGGTCGTCTGTGGTAAACATTCGGTCAGACGTGAATTTCCAATCATTCGTACTCTTCGAATATTTCCGGGAATACATTCACATATGGCTCCTTTATCTTCTTGGTCTGTTAGGAGTTCTCTTCCTTCTCTTTGCGGAGCTAGCCAAGCTCCCTTTGCACACGGTCCCTGAGAATATAGTTTAAAACATTTTTCTCCATATTTAATTAGTCCTTTATTTCTGTTGCATTCAGTCTCACTTTCAGTAATTTCGCAGCTCTTTTTCTCGCACATGCACACTCCGTTATAGGATACCCCATCTACCGAAGGTCGTGTTTCAAAATCAAATGATATAATTTTTCCTTTGCCACATGGGCCGCGGCTTCCAATTTTATAACACATGCCACTGGTAGGAAAATACAGTTCTCCACGTTTACATGGTTGTGGTATGCAGGTAGTAGAATTGACTAGAATGTCACCTAGTTCACAGGGGCCTTGCGTAAATGGTCGATGGCAGGACGTATTATTTTTATAACGTATATTTCCAGGTCGACATACGCATCCTCCATTGCTGGTTTTCGGAAGAATCGTAAACATTTCTCCTTTAGCGCATGGTCCGATAGTACCTGAAAAATTAAAATAATAATTAATAATATAAATTAATGGACAGTTTGGATTATCTGAAAATATCGCCATAGCAAGAGAAATATTCTTTAAACGAAAGTCCTGCTCTTTTTATGTTTATTTCTCTAATTAATACTACGGCGATGATGCAGAATGTGTAGAAATCGATTAAAACCCATAACATTGTTTTAGTTTGTTCTGTTTTCTGTAACAACCTGACATTCTTTTGTAATTTTTAGCAGCAATGTGATTGTTTAATTTTGAATCAGTTCTGTCTGGAAGAATGGCTTTTTCATATACTACTTTTAAATTCTTACATGGAAAACGTCTTAAGCAGATCAAGAAGATGTGTTCAGAGTGTTCACGTATATTTAAACTTCTACCCAATGAGATTATTTTATAAGATAAAAAAAACTTTGAACGGTTTTTATAATTTTTCCCAGATAGTTTTAAAAACCAAGGCACCTTCTACAGATATTCTAATAAGACCGCTCACTCCAGCGTGCCGTGGAAAACACCGCCGTTGACCTTGAACACACTCGGCCACGGTACTGCAGACGAATGCGTGCAGCTACGGCGTACGATCAATATGAATAGTCCAACTCATGCTCGATTATTTTTATACGGGGAGCGTTCTATTAGGAATATATCATATGAATATGATTATGTATTAATGTTCCCTAAATGTCCCTAAAGCTGCTGGATTCCATTCAGAAGAGGGCTGTGCGTCTCGTCGGCGATCCGGAGTTGACCCGGAATCTGGATAGTCTGGAACATCGCAGACATGTGGCCGAGATGTCTCTGTTTTACAGATACTTTCACGGCAGATGTTCCCAGGATTTGGCCCGCATAATCCCGCCCCTGGCAACTCCTGTCAGGCAGTCCCGACAGACGGCAGGAGCGCACCAGTTCGTCGTACAACTAGAAACACCTAGAACATCGCTTTACCAGAACTCCTTTGTCTGGCGCACTGCATCACTGTGGAACTCACTTCCAGGACATCTGTTTCCCACTAATTACAACCTACAAATATTCAAGAACCGTGTCAATCAACATCTTCGCACACACAGCGCTCGTCGAGCGCCATAGGATCTACCTTTAGTGTGAGTGCCACTGCCATAAAAAAAATATTTATTTGTTATGAACGATTATTGACATTCTCTGTCTCATTTATGATACTACATACTTTGTAATAGTTATTTTTATTCTTAATTAGTGGTTAAAACAGCGATCAAACTTACTTATACTCATATATACCTCAACTTATATACATAATTTGGGCGAAGGTAAATATTATAAATCCAAAAATTTAACGCTATTTTGATATTCTTTGGATTCATGAAAGTGATTTTTTAAGGCCATGCATGTAACGACACGTTTTGGAATTTTCGTCTCGCAAGAGAGATAAAGTATATGACTTTCTCTCTCTCCCTCTTTCTCTTTTATGGACTCGGTAACGAATTATTCAATTTTTATGAGACGAAGTGAAACTAACCGGAAGTTGATTGGACGACTAACCCAAACTAACCACATCTATTAAAATTGATTATAACGTATCGGAACCGATTCAAATGACTAAAACGAGTTGAGACTAAGTGAAACTAACCGAAAGCTGAATCGACGATTAAACCAAACTAACCAAATCTTAGATTATAACATATTGGAACCGGTTCAAATGACTAAAATGACTAAAACAAGTGAGACTAAGTGAAACTAACCGAAAGTTGAAATTTGTTAAAATTGATTATAACGTATCGGATCCGACTGAAATGACTGAAATAAGTTGAGACTAAGTGAAATTAACCGAAAGTTGATTAGACGACTAACCAAAACTAACAAAATGTATTAAAATTGATTATAACGTATAGGAACCGGTTCAAATGTCTAAAATAAGTTGAGACTAAGAGAAACTAACCGAAAGTTGATTAAACGACTAACCAAAACTAACCAATTATATTAAAATTGATTATAACGTATCGGAACCGACTCAAATGACTAAAATAAGTTGAGACTCAGTGAAACTAACTGAAAGTTGATTAGACAACTAACCAAACCTAACTAAATTTATTAAAATTGATTATAATGTATCGGAACAGACTCAAATGACTTAAATAAGTTGAGACTAAGTGAAACTAACTGAAAGTTAACCAAAACTAACCAAATCTATTAAAATTGATTATAACGTATCGGAACCGACTCAAATGACTAAAATACGTTGAGACTAAGTGAAACTAACTGAAACTTGATTAGACACTAACCATTACTAATCAAATCTATTAAAATTGATAATAACGTATCGGAACCGGCTCAAAAAAGTAAACCTAGTTGAGACTCGATAACGAAGTATTCACTTCTATCACGTATACTGTGCTGTGACTGTTTTTTTTTATAAAAGTAATTAAAAACTTGCACAAATCTGCTGTAATTGCTACTACTTTTGTCTGCCGACTTTCAATGTATTGTTTTGTTTTTTATTGAAATCTCGCAGACGGCGCAGGACAGGTTTGTAGACAATGGCTGTGTTGCCAGATTTATTCTTTAATTCTATATGATTTCAAATTAAAATGGTACATTTATCTGTTTGACAATTTTATGTTAGTCAATAGTTGTGTTGTGTTGATTTTAAACCAATATCTATTATTCCTGGAATTATTATTTTATATAACTTATTAAAGCGAGGCAAAGCGATAGTGATATTAAGCTGATAAGAATTAATATTATTCATTGATCTATATCAAAGGCCGAGAAGAGGATTTAAGGCGCATGTTTATTTCTCTTGCTGACTATATTTTATTTCCTTATATTCCTAGCGTTCTTATACAAGCATCTAGCCTCTGCGGTATAACTATTTGCAATCATGCGCAGTTGCGTTTCAGGATCAGCTTCTGTGCTTGTGATACTACATCCCGGGTTCGATTCCCGTCGGTGACAAGACATGTTTTATTTTCTTTTATTATGTTTGTTAGTTGGGGTTAACTTTGGTTTTCTATTAGGCAGGGTTGGTCAAGCGTATAGCGCGCTCGTCTCAATGCGCTTGTTTGATTAATTAAAGTTAGTTTCGATTATTTTTGCTTAATCTGAGATACTGAAGAGCATTTTAAGATCCTTTACACAAATAGTGTACTATGTAAAAATCGACCTCTCCTATTGGTTGATCCATCTCGTATTACAATATGTCTTCGTGATGCAATCAATTTCTGCCAAGAGCTCTCGTGGTGGAGAGGTTTAGACAGCTGAGTCTCACCTAGACGGCCCGGGTTCGATCCCCGTTCCTTTTTTTATATTTTTTTTAAGATTATGTTTCTAAACAGTTTTTTTCTTGATTTTGGGTATGTCTTGGGTTAGTTTGGGTTAGCACCTGGTTAGTTTCCTTTTCTTGAGCCCCCGAAGCGAGCGGAGGGCCATGCGAATCGACCAATAGGAGAGGCCGATTTTTATATAGTGCACTATTTGTGTAAAGGATCTTATAATGCTACTGAAGAGAAGCTCGCATAGCGAGTAGCACAGTACACCTGATTGAAGTGAATACTTCTTTATCGAGTTTCAACTTATTTTATTTATATGAGCCGGTTTCGATACGTTATAATCAATTTTAATAGATTTGGTTAGTTTGGGTTAGTCGACGAATCAACTTTCAGTTAGTTTCACTTTGTCTCGACTTATTTTAGTGATTCCAACCGGTTCCGCTAAGTTATAATCAATTTTAATAGATTTGGTTAGTTTGGGTTAGTCGTCGAATCAACTTTCAGTTAGTTTCACTTAGTCTCAACGCATTTGACATTTAAACCGGTTCCGATACTTTATAATCAACTTTAATACATTTGGTTAGTTTTGGTTAGTCGTCTAAGCAACTTTCGGTTAGTTTCACTTAGTCTCAACTTATTTTAGTCATTTGGTCCGGTTTCGATACGCTATAACCAATTTTAATAGATTTGGTTAGTTGGGGTTAGTCGCCGAATCAACTCTCAGTTAGTTACACTTAGTAACAACTTAATTTAAAACTTTGAACTGGTTCCGATACGTTATAATCAATTTAACTACATTTGGTTAGTCGTCTAATCAACTTTCGGTTAGTTTCACTTAGTCTCAACTTATTTTAGTCATTTGATCCGGTTCCGATATGCTATAACCAATTTTAATAGATTTGGTTAGTTTGGGTTAGTCGCCTATTCAACTTTCAGTTAGTTTCACTTTGTCTCAACTTATTTTAGTCATTTCAACCAGTTCCGATAGGTTATAATCAATTTTAATAGATTTGGTTAGATTGGGTTAGTCGTCGAATCAACTTTAGGTTAGTTTCACTTAGTCTCAACTTATTTTAGACATTTGAACAAGTTCCGATACGTTTTAATCAATTTTAATACATTTGGTTAGTTTTGGTTAGTCGTCTAATCAACTCGGTTAGTTTCACTTAGTCTCAACTTATTTTAGTCAGTTGAACCTGTTCCGATACGTTATAACCAATTTTAATAGATTTAGTTAGTTTGGGTTAATCGTCCAATCAACTTTCGGTTTGTTTCCCTTCGTCTCAAAAAATTGAATAATTCTTTACCAATTCCATAAAGGAGAGAGGGAGAGATCACGTGTAGTTACACAACAGGCATCAACAGTACAATAAGAAAAATTACGCTTAGCCATCTTAACCATATATATTTTTTAAATAGCGTAAAGCGTGCGAAAACTATTCCGTAAAAAGAAATTCACACCGTCCGATCGCGAAAGTACTTGCGAAAACTGAGTCACGGCTAAGCCGTGGCATTGCCGGGTAGCCGATGGGCGAGGGATTGGCGCAGGCAAGAGGGAAATTTTCCGCGGCACGCTCGAGTGAGCGGACTTATTTTAAGCAGGACGCACACAGAATCGGCACAGACCGGCTCGGCACGGCCAGCACTGCCGGCATTCGTTATTAAACGAGATGCCGTTCGGCGCTGTTCCGATTAAATGGGCGCTGCCTCGTTTAATAACGTACATAGCAACTTATGCCGGCCGTGCTGGCCGGTCTGTGCCGATTCAGTGGGCGTCCTGCTTTAGAATATCTATAGACGGTGACCGAGGTATCGAAGCTGATATAGTCCGAATCAGTAATGAACGGACTATGCAAACTTGATATTTTTTGACAGCTTTGCTTTATTCATTTATTTGTTTGGAAAGAAAATCCTGGTGGTTCAGAAAAACCCTGCAATTTTTGTATTTTAAGTTTTTTCATATTTATTAAAATAATGTCCTTAGAGAGGGGTCTAAATATACGCAAAAACCTTGTACACATACACTCCTATATTACATGTACTCCGTTTGATCATGTAATCTAAATACTCCAATCATTTGATTGCGTTTCTTTATTAACAGGCAAGGAATCTGTACGAAATTTCGGTGCAGGTATTCATCTTTCTTTCATTCTCCCGGAGCCTAATGGCCGAACAATTTTTTTTAAACATCGTTTTAAACTTTCGTTCTTAGAAAATATTCTGTATTTTGCCGTTTAGAGCTATTAAATGCAGTCAAAGTGTTTTGTAGTGTGTCCAAAGTTTCAACCGAATATCTCTAAAACGTTTTAGATTTTTAGGATTTTTCTTAACACCCTTCTATTTCAAAAACTAAGCGTTTGTGAACCAATGTTTATTAGAACTTTTTCTAGTATTTTTGGATGGCCAATCTCTCGCCGAGCGTTGGTTGGTGCGTTTTTGTTGTCTAGGGACATGCAATAATAAGCTTTTTATTTTTTCTTTCGAAAACGAGGTAAGATATGAAAAAAACTCCAGAGACAAAAAAAAATATTTTTAGTGGCTTAATCATAAAAAAATATAAAAATTGCAAAAAAGTCAGTGGCGTACATTTTTTTCGACAAAAATATTCGACAAGGTCCCTCCGGGACGCCACTGGACTTGATCATTTTAATCTAGTTAAAGAAAAATTAGTCCCTTATCACTGTAAATAACGCTGCCAAATTTCAACAAAATCGGACAAAGGATATTTAAGATATTTTTTCTTCAAACGTCAGTAAATTCGTCATTACTCGACTGTGTAGGCGGCCGTGAAGTTTCGTTTTTCCTCCGCCGGAGCTTTACTTTTCACTTTTCCGCCGGCGGAGGTAAAAGTGTTGTCATAGCAACATAGATACAATACAAACAGACAACAAAATAAGCGTCAACAACTCAAGATTTATTAAACTACAATTTGTATTTATCACTCAATTTGTGACTGCATTTCTAAAAATCACTAATTTAGGAACAAATTGGTTATTATTTAATCGAACTTACTCAATAACTGCTTATCAATACGGAATTAAAACGCAATCGAAGATGCAATCTTAAAAAATTAATTATTGTTGACAGTGTCCACTGACAGCTTTATGTTACATTATTTACCGACACCGGTCTAAGCAAGGCCACCTACGACCGTGGTCTAAGCCGCCTTGCGAACCCATTTATCTTTAATAATAATTAGATATTATTACTATTAAAAAGAGATGTTTTTGCATTAATTTGTCGACATTTGAAGAAAAAACAGCATATTTTATTTGGAGGAAAAGTTACTTTTCATGGCTTGCTCTCTATTACCAGCCTCACTCCGTTCGGCTGTTAAACACGAGCGCGCCATGAAAAGTATCACTTTTCCTCCATATAAAATAATATACTATTAAAAAAGCCGTTTTTTTTTAAATGTTCAACACCCTGTATCTTGAAAACTAAGCATTTCCGGACCTACGTTTATATCAACTTTTTTTCTTATTTTTGGATGATGAATCTCCAGCCGAGCGTTGGCGCATGTTTTTTGAAACACCCTGTATATACAGGATGAAACAAATTAGCTTCTCACTATTGGGATCTTGTAAACGGTAAGAGATACAGCAAAGTTTAAATTGGGGCAAAGTTGCGCAATTTGAAGGTCATTGATATGCCGTTGAGAAATTGAGAAAATTCCAACTACTTCCGGAGATATCTGTAATAAACCGAAAATCAGCTATTTAATTTTTATTTTTTCCTGACTTTATTTCAAGATGTAATATCAAATGAATTTAACATTATTATTGCCACTTTTTCTCCTGTATAAGATGGCAGTATCAAATTTTAAATATGACGTTTCGGGTCCGGGCCCCCATCATCAACTTCATTTTTTTAAATACGGACCTGGATTTTTTATTTAACTTTTTAGAAGCCTTTGACCTCCTTAAACCAACGACGTATTGCACTTATCAATAAATCAACAAATCTAGATTTCTCCCGTAAGAGATAATGTGTTAGACAGAGATGGGGCGATCTTTTTTTACACGATTTCACTTATGAGAATATTTGTTACCGCTATTAGACAAGTGTGATATATCGTTGGTTTTGGGGGACCAAAGGCTTCTAAAAAATTTAATAAAAAATCCAGGTTCGTATTTAAAAAAATGAAGTTGATGATGACTACTACACGAAACGTCAGATTTAAAATTTGATACCGCCATCTAATAAGGGAGAAAAAGTGGCAATAATAATGTTAAATTTATTTTATATTATCTCTTGAAATAAAGTCAGGAAAAAATAAAAACGAAATAGCTGATTTTCGGTTTATTACGGAT
>JAEQML010064479.1:0-22019 GCA_016904865.1 Pissodes strobi | reverse complement strand
TATATAACGCCACCAAATTAAAGGTTTATATTGATAATTTTCAACAAAATTTTATTCAAAATGTTCCATAAAAATATTACATAAAGGTGATAGAGGCGAACCCATAGCCATACCTTTGTTTTGCTGACAGTAGTTGGTATTGAAAATATATAGTTTTTACGCAAAAAGCAAGTAATTCGAGTATGGTGTCAATATTAAGTTTTGTACATTCAGTAGGGTTAGTAGATTAGTATAATAAATAAATAATATAATAAACATAAAAAGCTATTACATTTTGAAAACAGTTTAAAGTTTTTACACAAATACAAAGACAATAACTTGATTCCTATAGATTTAAGACTTAAAGCACCACACAACAACCAAAAAAAAAAAACATAAAAAGAGCAAGTAATGCTCTATTACAAGAAAGATTAGTTTCATAGATTTAATAAATATAAAATTGAAGAAGAAATTAATAATTCAAAATTAAACTTACGAAACCAAATTTTGCCTATTGATTTCAATCACTAGGCTATGTTAACAATAGATATGTTTTATATTGTTGTGGAGGATTCATGTTTTCCCTTACAAATGTTTGGGTTTTCTCTCCACTGAGAGCCGCTTGCTCTGGCTTCAGGGTGTAAACAGCACAAGTGCTAAACTAGAACTTGTGCTGTTTACACCCTGGAGCCAGAGCAAGCGGCTCTAAGTGGAGAGAAAACCCAAACATTTGTAAGGTAAAATATGTTAACAATAGTTATTTAATAAATGTTGATAAACAAAAATATACATAAATTTAATAATCTCATTCAGGAAATATTAAATAAAGAAATTTCTAATGCCAAAATTAACGACTTTATTGGCAAAACTGTAATTAATTTGTCTAATAGGGTATTATCTGATGTTGATAAGCTTATTCTTTCTAAAGGTTTGAATTACTCAGTTACTCCTAAAATCGTTCCTAAGTTTGATATTTCAGCAATTGAAGAAATAACACAAAACTTACCAGAAAAACATCAAGACGAATTTAGAATTATTAGAACCAAAATCACACTAGAAAAATCATTTAAAATTAAATAACATTTAACATACACAGAACAAAGAGCATTGCAATCATTGAAAATAGATAATACTAATAAAATTCTTCCCGCCGATAAAGGCAATTCAACTGTAATAATGGATTGCATTACGTACGATGAACCAGTAATGTCCCTTTTAAATGATGGTAATTACGCAATACTAAATAAAGATCCAACAGAACGTATTGCGAGACAGATATACAATATACTAAAAAAAATACAAAAATCAGTTCAATGATATAGAAAGATTCAAACTGACACCACACAATAACGCCCAATAGTAAGCTGTATAAATTCACGAACAAACCCCATTGCTAAATATCCACTCAACATTCTTAACCCTTAACTACGGAGGTGCCGTCTGCCAGGCGGTGTGAAACCGAAATACCTTCATTTGTCAAAAACGGTAACGTTCACAAGGCCGTTACCTCATGTATTCCTGGCGGGTTTGGTGATTGACCAGTACAAAAAATATCAGATATCCAAGACTTGAAACAGGTCAGTTCTCTAGAGATCTTCTCGTGAAGCAGTTTGATAGACGGCACGTCCGGGTATACGTAATAAAATCGGTCGGAAAATTTTCGCACAAATATGGCCTGACCATCAAAACCAGTTCGCTCTAGTGATGTAAACTATGAAGAAACACTTCGAAAGTGATATACGAAGCAGACGGTGATTCTGCTAGTGATATTGACATTGTTCCTGACGAGGATTGCGAGAATTCTGATTATAGCATCTTAGAACAATCTGTCCGCTGATTGTAGTGATGAAAGTGAAGATGACGAGTCACTAATAAATCGAGATATATTAGAAAAAAAATTATGTCAATTATTATTTCCAAGATATAAAAACCGCGTGACAAGATATTTGTTCTTCAAATGCAAAACGTTGGTCGGTATGTTCAAAGTGTATGAGGCAGGACGGCGTGAACTGCACTGCTGAAATATTTTAGTTTTAAGTATTCGTTGTGCATTATTTCTTCCTAGTGTTTTCACTATTTTTTTAAAAGTGTTTTATGTAATAAATACATTCAAATTATAGCAGTGCACTTTTTTCATTTTAACCGCCCTCGAGTTGAAGCATACCGAAAAGAACTGGCTTTGTGATTATAAAATTGGTACGTGTTCTAAGAAACTATTTATTAGTACTTCCTAAAACTTAAAAGATTATCTAGAAGTACCAGTTACAAAATTATTAGGGCTTTATGCCGCAATATCTGCAGTAGTCTGCCAGACGGCACGTCCGAGTTTATGATCCGAACATCGCACCTCCGTAGTTAAGGGTTAATCCACTTGCACACAGCACTAGCTCATGTGCCACAATTTAACTGCTCAAAAGTTCTCAAACCTAAAAACAGAAACTCCCAAAAAAGACAACTAACCTTATTTATGAAATTCCCTGTAAAAATTGCAATGGCCAGAGCCTATACATAGGATAGATCAGACAATATTTGGAGAATAGAATAAATGGGCGCAAATATGTTAAAAAAAGTAAATTACTCTTATGGTTCATAAAGCAACTCATAAACATAATTTTGATTTCGAAGGCATTAAGGCCATAACAACCGAGTAGAACAGGAAAAGTAGAGAATTATTAGGACCCATTGCCAGCCAAAAAACGAAAACGCTGTAAATGATAAGAAAAACGTGAACATTATGTGTAGAATTTACCATTCCGCATTCCAATAACCTACGGTGACAATATAAATAAATTATTTTCTAAAAACGAAATGTGGTATTTTTGATACGTCTATATGTTGTAGTTGGTTTTTCTTTTTGTGTATGTGTAAGTCATGCCTTATTGGATATTAAACCAAATTTTATTACCGAAAAAGCTACATCTGGTATTTAGGTTTTGAAAAAGAGATACATATTTAGAGAAAGCACGTTATGTTATAATAGCTTTTCAGAAGCTGGAAAGTTCTGATAATAAATAAAAAGATGTATTAGCATTTACAGATGCTGGGATAAGAGATAATCGTCTATACCTGAACTCAGACGTTTGCCCTTATGAGCGCTGGAATTTAGATTTTAGCAAAAGTTTACTTACTCCAGCCTATTACAGAAATGAAAGCTTTCAAAGTAGCTATTAGGGTCGGAAAATGATCGAAGCTATGATGGATATAGAGGAATTTGTCATGAAGCCTGTTTTCGATATAGATTATAGCAGCAGGCTGCCTGCTGGGGTTAAAAATTCTACTGTTCATATAAGGTTGAGATGTAACCCTGCAATAGTCGCGTCATTTAACTCTCTTAATTTGGTCGCCCCGGTCTATGACCAAATAATTTGTTTATAAAAAAAACTGATATTTTCACATTTCGTTATATATTACAAAAATTTTATAACCAGAAAATTATAATTTTTTGAAAAATGTATTAATTTTTTTATAAATTAACAAATTCATTTATTTATACTTAACAACATACAAAAATGATCTAAGGATTTATTCCTAACTAATATAAGCAAACAAAAAATATAATCAGGTAACCATCAGAATTTCTTATGTATATAAATGCATATCAAATACAAAGTAATAAAGTCAACTACAACGTTTTCAGAAACATTTCTGGACATGTTCTGCAATTACCTCAAGTATGTGTGCTCAAGGTACATATACTTATTACAATGAAAACAGGTAAACCTAGTGTTTCTATTTTTTCCCCAGTTACAATAACTACACCTGCCAGGAACTTGATGTTCTTGTTGAAGGTCTTGCCTAATACCGCAAATATAAAATAATCGAGACTTAATTCTTGTGGGAATACAGACAATTCTAGACCTATCTCTAGATTTGGCCTAATCAAACCATTCGCTAAATCTTTTAGCACATTTCGGCGTATTTCTTTTGTCTCAGGATTATTTGCGACGTATATTACTTGAGAATGTATACCAGCATGGTTTAAAATGGTATAAAAAAACATCATAGGCCATTTTTTTGTGTTTTAAGCACAGTTGTAATTAGCGCAGAGTCTGTCCCCTGTATCGACACCTCCTTTGTTTTTATTATAATCCGTAATTATAATGGGCTTTTGTTGTTCTCCAGTGTCTGGATCAATTTCATCTGAATTGTGAAATCTTGAGAGTAAAAGTACGTTTTTTCCAGGTTTAGGAAAATGTGAAACCAACGTAGAGTTTTTGTTGAAACCAAACATGGAAGAGAATTCAGGCAGGCCGTGGGATTGGCCTAGTGAATGCGAGGGGCAGTTCTTTCTTACTTTTTCTACTGTTCCAGTGAAAGTAAGACTATATTCATGTAAAAGTGTGTTGGCTAGAGGAATCGAGAAAAACCAGTTATCAGTAGTGAGATGTCCGCCGGATTTCTTCATATTTTGGCAAAGCCTGTAAACAACTATGATGGGGAGTTAGAAACTATAGGGGCCATCGGGTTGTTGCCCCAGGTAAATTTCTAGTTTACTGGTATAACACATTTTTGCATCACATAAGCAATCTTTATACCATACTTACTGGGTTTAGATGGTATATACACTCTAAAGTTACATTTGCCCGTAAAAGCAGGAAGCATTTCATCTACAGTTATATATTCAGACACATGATAACCATTTTCGAAATTTTGGACAAACATATCAAAGATCTCTCGAATGGCGGCAAGCTTATCAGTTTTTCTTACGGTCTTCACGACTGTTTTTGTCGACGAATCGGATGCATCTATTTATAAACCTAAATCTCTGTATTGACATGGTCAAGTGAAATATTTCCACTTTGTAGCCGTCGGTTCTCCGGGTTAGTAGAACGTCTCTAAAACGAGAAAAGTTTGCTTGTATTGGCTCTATATAAAGATTTGTATAAGATAAAGATTTGTCTAAGACAGAATTTTGTTTATCATATTGTCCTATGCTTTTCAATAACTTGGTCAGGTGCGAGGTCAGGTGTGTTGCTCCAGGCAGTCGCTTTATGATGTTTTCTTTTCTGGTTCCCAAAGACATGAACCCTATAATCACATATTTGCTAATAGTAATAGATAGACCTACCAATATGACACAAGCTAGTGCAAAAATTTAGATCTCCATTCTCAGAGTCACTTATGTCTTGTTCGCTATTATTATCGTCTAATTGAGACTCCACATTATTTTCTTCATCGTCAGGTCTTTCTGAAAAGATAGCTAGGCTTCCGATTGAAATGCCTTCTAGCTCTTCTTCATCAATTTCTCTTAAAAGTTGCCTTAGATGAGCTTGCTTTTTTCGTAAGACCCCATAGTTCTATACAAACATCATATGATTTAAAACCTGAACTTAAATCAGAATAGGAAAAACTTACCCAAGCAATAAATTACTATTTTAATCGCAACGGTCCGAAGCACCGTGTCCTAGTTTGGTCGCGCTGCTCTCAAGCACCATGCGGCAACTTTTCTTGCTCGTATTCGTTTGGAGATTTTAATTTCTAGAGCCTAGTAATAATAATAACTCTGAAATAATTTGGAACAACCTATTTCAATCATGTCTCTGTTCATATGGAATTATATGCGTCTTACATACCGCAGGGTTCTGAAAATCATGAAATAAAATAATTTATTTCTCGTTATATCTCTGTTTATTTAAGTACCTACAAACCTTGAGATGTTATTTAACGAGTTTCAACAGGTTTTGTATAAGAAATCTTGTGAGTGTAGAGAAAGACACAGCGGATGCATATTACATTTTTAATATACTTTATTCCAGTTTACATAAGCTTATACAGCAATCTGTAAAAATTATACATAAAGTGAAATGACGTCCACTTACAACCCTCAGACGGAAAAGGAAAACAAAACTTAACATTGTACCTATCTTTGACTATTCATATATTCCGCAATATTATAGAGCTCAAGATTTATTAAAAACTAATTGAGCCATTGTTTAAAGTGCTTTTCATTTGTTATATTTTTATGTCATCATTTAATTTATTGCAAAGTCCCATATAATATGGACTTTTCTAAAATAAGTTAGACGATGTATTTGAAAAAGTATATCATTTGAACTAGTGCCATATTCGTGACTAATATTGAGAGAAAAAATGGTCTGTTGTTTCTGAAAACAAACATAATTATTTCAAGCATAGATGGTAAGAAGCTTTTTGGATCTGAACAAACTTCGACATGATTTTAAAAAGGACGTCTTATAAGGTGTTCTTAGTACGCTTCTGTGTAGCGAAAACCTCTTGAGCCCTAGAATTAGAGGCCCAAATATACCATATCTGGCGGTGCTTTCGAAATTCGCAACATACAGCATTCTTTGAGATGAAAAACAAATCTCAAGCAGTAGCATGCTGTAGTAAGTTTTTTATTCAAATTATCAATATGCTCAGGTCAGTCCAAGTACTCGTCAATATGCATACCCAAAAACTTGATGCTCTTGCTTACCTCAAACTGAGATTCATTGCACCAATTGCATTGGTTGCATACATATTAAAAGAGGTCAATGCAGGCAAGACTTGTGATCTATCATTCTTATGTTTATAAATTTCTAGGTTAGTCACCTGTAAGAAACACTTTTTTGTCTTTTGGGATAATAACCTCTGGTAATAATTCCAATCTCTGGAAAAACAAGAAAACTCTTTGGCGGTCGATACATTGAAATTATGACAATATTTCCGCCTTTCAAACTACACTCCACGCAAGCACATTCAAATATTCTTTCTAGTAAAAAGTCAACGATTTTCCGTCTATTTAAGCGTTTTTGTTTTTTGTCTACATGAATAGCCGCACCCCCGTACCCTTACTTCTTAAAAAAATTAGAAGCAAGTTTATAATTCACATTTTTCTCCAGTGTTCCGTAATAAAGATGCATTTACAATCCTTATTTTCTTCAAGTGGCACATTGATAAAATCGAGACTGTTACCTAGTGACCTGACGTTTTGATGATTAATGCCGAAATTTTTATTACCTTCTATCCTGTCAGCACTTTTGGAATTATATGATGAAGCTTTGTTGCTAGTCTTTGGTTTACCTAAATTTTGGATACAAAAAATTCTTGTCTATTCTCACTGTCACTATTCAAATTTATTTATTTTCTTTGTTTTTGTGTCTTCTGTAGAAAATCTGGGCACTTTTGGTCTCGGGCCGAATGTCTTCTATCCCCTAGATTAAAGCGCTTACAATTTGGGTATTCTAAAAGGTTGTTAAAGCATTCAATTGAACCATGTGTACCACCACATTTATGGCAACCTGGGACCGATTTTTACTTTACTACTTGTCCAAAATTACAGCATTGAAGACACATTGCCAGATCTACATATTAGCGAGATCAAAACCGAGCACTCGTTTCTAATTAACCATTTAAACAAAGTTGGCGGTATTTGGACTATCAAGTTTTCTTTCCTATCATTTCTGCATGATTTGTTTGGAATAAATGTTATTTGTTTCTGAACGTTTTGACCGAATGCTGCTGCTATTTGTAGGTTATCATTTATAAATTCTCGTATAAAGGTTACCGGTTAGTAGCCTTTTTCTATTCATATGATCATTATCATTGAATCCATGTTTTTGAGGTCTTTTATCTATAAACTTTCCTGCATTTTCTTAATATCTTGAAGTCTCTTTTGCTGTTCATCATTGTGACATTCCAATATAATTCCGCCACTCTGTAGATGCAGAACGTTTCATTAGTATCCGTTTCATTTATTTTCCTTTTTACTTCTTTTACTGTGTTTAGACCTTAATTCGGATTTTTTATTTTATCACCATTTCATATTTTCTTGTGTTTTCAAGCTTTCTTTGGGGATGCTTTTTTGTCTTTCACTTATTTTTACTACAGTACTATGTATGTTTTTCCGCTGATATTGCTATACTGTTTTCATGTAGTTTCCGTTTCTAGTTTTCCCACTCTGTAGATAAGTTTAGTAACAAGCTCATGTAGTTTAAAACTTATTTCTACCAGATCGTTTTTTCCAAATTTATCTTTTATTGATATGTATACTCCCAAGCGAATTTAGAATACTTCCAATCATATTATTTATACTTTCTCAACCATTTTCGGGGAAATTTTCTTGGTAATAGTTTTCAGAATGGGCCTTGTTTTTTTTATTGTGTTTCAGTCTGCTGCAAATTGTCTATATGTTTGGGTATTTTTTGACGGCCCTGAATTAGCCCGCCATCGGTCCCGTTGTTAGAAAAAATCTAACAAATTTAATTTGACTACATACTTTTTTTTAAATTCTTCCCCAAATATTGTGAGCTCCTATGAATGCCTCCTACTGGTCAGATTCTAGCATCCACGAGACTATTGCATGGGAGAAGTAAACGGTTTTGCATATCAATGCAAATATTAATAATAATCTAACGCGCGACCAATCACGTCTCTTCTCTTTCGTGCGCTGAATGACGTTTTTTTTTTTTGTTACAAATATGTTTGTGGAGTTTATTATCTGTTACAGTTGTTCAGTAATTTCATTCAACAGATCTAGGAAGGAGATCTGTTTTTCATTCGCATGTAAAATTATAAATGTTAGATAAGGTCTAACCGCGCGACCTGGCGTTAGAAAAAATCTAATCGCGCGACTTGCTGCTAAAAAATTTCCATACGCGCGACCTATCCCGTGAAAAAATTGGCGCGACTGAAGTTGGGTTAATAACGGACTTGATTCAGATCGCTACCTCTTGTCCGATGATATCAGTTTTATTATTTTTGTAGGTGTTGTGTCAATGACACTTTTTGGGGTAAAAACCTCTCAGTATTCGTTTTGTTCTGGGTTGTAGTTTTGCACCCCTCCTCGTATTTCCTTAGTCTCACCATCGTCTGGAGCAATTTATTGTTAACGTGAATGTTTACAGTAACATTTCCGTTATCAGGGAAATATCTTGTCTGTTCGTTCTTATCTCCTTTCCTGCACCCAAAATAATTTTAGTTATTTCGGCTGATGTTAACTTCGCTTTCGATCTCACTGAAAAACTTCTTGCTTTTACGTAACTTAGCCCTTTTTGCTTGCCCTTCTTTCCCCTCACTTTTATCACCCATAAATTCTTGCTTTTCCGTAACTTAGCCCTTTTTGGTTCCCTTGTTTCCCCTCACTTTTATCACCCATACTGTTTTTTTAACGACTTTTATACTTAAGAATTACCACTTTGAATAGTACAAATCTCAGACCAAAGCAATTTCAGTTCATTTCACACCTATTCATTGTATGCGATACTTAAGCTTTTATTTTTAGAACTCAGTGTAAAGAAATACATATTTACCATTAGGTAGTAAAAATGACAGGTGAAGAATGACGTATGACAGGTGAAATTTGGCAAATGACGACTGGGAAGTGACTTATGATAGGTGGCAGCTGTCAGGTGAAGGATAACGTATGAGTATTATAAGATCCTTTACACAAATAGTGCACTATTAAAAAATCGGCCTTTCCCATTGGTCGATTCGCATGGCCCTCCGCTCGCTTCGCTCGCTACGGGGGCTCAAGAAAAGGAAACTAACCAGGTGCTAACCCAATCTAACCCAAGACATACCCAAAATCAAGAAAAAAGCTGTTTAGAAACATAATCTTTAAAAAATAATAAAAAAAGCAACGGGGTTCGAACCCGCGTTTTCCAAGTGAGAGCCAACAATCTAAACCTCTACACCACCAGAGCTCTTGTCAGAAATCGATTGCATCACGCAGACATATCGTAATACGAGATGGATCGACCAATAGGAGAGGTTGATTTTTACATAGTGCACTATTTGTGTAAAGGATCTTTAAATGCAATGTATGACATGTGATAGATTTATACATAGGCGAAGTGATTTTATTTTACGCCACTAAGTATTCCATAGGTTGGCTCTACATTAAGCTTTTAATCCAAAGGTTTTAATGACTTCGAGGTCTGGCGTACCATTAAAGTATGAAAAATATACATATACATTGCGAAATAATTATAAAAAAAATATACACAAGTAAAGTGAGTGAAAAAATTAGGCTACATCACTTTTTAAACGGTTTTATTTACCTCAACCTGTTTGTTATTTATTTATTTGTTTGCGTCAAATCTTGTAGTTGAAATTTTACCCCCTTCCTGTTGACAGACTGATCTGATATTTGATACACACCTTTAGTTCTGATGTGGCAATTTAATATATTCTGTGTTATTGTAAGTCCAAGATGGCCGCCGCTACAAAATGGCGGATTACATATTTTTTTACAACCCCCTCAATATGGGGTCAAATTGTAACTAATTAGTGTTTGTTGCCCACTTTGTGATGAATTTCTAGCTCAGTCGTACTTATAACTTATTATTTAGCTCATTCACCAATTTGTAAGATTAGAGCAAAAGTTAATTTATTTAGTTTATTTGAAGGCGTGGATTAAAATGTTTCCTTTGGTGATCTAAAATTTATATGGCGCCGCTTACGATAAATCAAAAAAGGTAAATTAAAAACAACTATATACTAACTATACGTTTAAATTACAACTTATGGTACCATGTGCACTGCAGTTATGAACATATTTGATTACTGAAGATTTAGTTTACAAAAATGAAAGATGAAAATTGACTTAAAATTAGATTACAAATGCAATCAAATACAATTGATTACTGAGAATTTGATTTACCAAAATTATGAAAATGAAATTAGCTTTGGTGTTTAACAAATTTAAAATAAATAAAATCTAGGTCTTTGCAATTCTTTCATATAAGTAACGCGTTACCTACGTTCCCAACTGTTCTTATTATCCGCAAACCACGTGATCGTTTGGGACCTCCTCTGGAAACTCCAACTGCCTGTACCTAAGCTTCCTAGCTATAGGCGTGTCCAGGGCTTACCAGTCATTCCAGGAATAGTTCCCAGTTGTCTGCACGTGCCTTCTATCGGATCGGCTGTCACCACAATGATCTGCGTGACTGTTCTCTTGTAGGAACGTTGAACGTTTACATGAAAAAAAGAATTGGGTGTCTTAGACCGGTGTACACTGCTAACTATAATTATACAGAGGAATATCCTGTGGACCTCAGTTTGATATACAAGGTTTTAACCAACAACTTGAAAATTCACTGGTTACGTAATCAGAACTTAAATTACAATTTAAGTTCAGCAAAAATTATAGATAATTATGATTAAATGACACTATGAATAATTACTGCTACTCAAGGTATTTCGTTTCCTTAATTAGAGATATGAAATTCAAAGGAAATGATGATTGAAATTAGAAATTTAAAAGAAAATTATGAAACTTGTCCTATAGTGGCTCTCGGCAACTTCAAATAGAAAATCACTAGACTTTAATAAAAAAAAAAGGAAGAACGAGGTATAACCTCTCTTAAACAAGTCTAATGACTCCAAATAGGTACAGGGTGGTCCGTTTAAGAGGGGCATATACCTTATCTCGAAAACTACGGGGGTTGGAAAAAAAAATTTAAATACAAAAGTTATACCTAATAAAATGATCTTTAGTTTTTTTGTATTGTTTTATTCTTCACTTTTTTATATACAGGATGGTCAAAGAAAGTTACACTTTTTTAAATGAAACACCCTATATTTTATTACATTTTTGGATTCTACTTAAAATTCTAAGCATATTTGTTGTATGATGTTATACCTCTAGAGTTAGTAGTTTCACAGCTATAAACAGTTGAAAATCGGTACTTTGGCTACTTTTCACCTTGGTAGCAGGAAGACCATTAAAGATGGAGTAAAATGAATTCCACATTCCTATCTTAACTTTCCAAGAGCTATCTAATGGTGCTAACTGATGGTACCTACTGAGGTACCAGATTTGGTACCCATGGTACTACCTGCCAATTAGTACCGCCAAATAGCTCTCGAAAAGTTAAGATAGGAATGTGAAATTAATTTTACTCCATCTCTAATGGTCTTCTTGCTACCAAGGTGAAAAGTAGTCAAAGTACCGATTTTCAACTCTTTATATCTGTGAGACTACTAACTCTAGAGGTATAACATCATACATCAAATATGCTTAGAATTTTAAGTAGAATCCAAAAATGTAATAAAATATAGGGTGTTTCATTTAAAAAAGTGTAACTTTCTTTGACCATCCTGTATATAAAAAAATGACGATTAAAACAATACCAAAAAAATAAAGATCATTTTACTAGGAACAACTTGTGTATTTAATTTTTTTTTCCAACCCCCGTAGTTTTCGAGATAAGGTATAGGCATAGCCTAAAGAAAACTATAGCCGCGACACTCGGCTCGTTTAGTGGGGTACGGAATCAAATTTTCTCCGTGAAGCTCAGTGAAGGGAGGACATCACGCAGTTGGAACTCGATGCCTATCATACGCGCTTACCTGGGCCGGAGTGCAATAAATTTTCATAGGAATTAAAATAGAAAAATATTCGTTGTTTGGGTAAATAGACGTTATGCGTATATATTGTTTTGTTTGTATGTTATATAAATAAGTTAATGTTTATGTGTTAAAATGGGAACGGCAGAATTATGCAGCTAGTTAGTTTGTTTATTTAAACTTAAATTTGATCATAAGGTATCAGAATCGGTTCAAATGACTAAAATAAATTGGAACTAACTGAAACCAACCGAAAGTTAATTGAACGACTAACCAAAGCTAGCCAAAAGTAACCATAAGCTCCAAAACAGGCTAAAACGTACCTATCGTAATAGGTTACAAAAATTAAAATAAGTTAAAACTAACCAAAACGAAAGGAATTTAAGCGACTAACCAAAAATATTAAATTTGCTTATAACGTATAGGAACCGATTCAAATGACTAAAATAAATTGGAACTAACTGAAACTAACCGAAAGTTGATTGTATGACAAACCAAAAGTAACTAATAGCACAAAAACGGACTAAAACGTATCGGAACAGATTAAAAATGTTAAAGTATATTAAAACTAACCCAAATTAACCGAATATTGGCAAGTAACCAAAGACATTAAAATTGGTTATAACGCATCGGAACCGGTTCCAAGGACTAAAATAAATTAAAACTAACTGAAATTAACCGAAAGTTGATTGAACGAAAGTAAGTTAAAACTAACCCAAATTAGCCGAATTTTGGCGACTAACCGAAAGTAATCAAACACTTTAAAATTGGTTATAACGTATCGGAACCGGTTCATATGATTTAAATAAATTGAAACTAACTGAAATTAACCGAAAGCCGATTGAACGACTAACCAAAAGTAACCAAAAGCACCAAAAGAGCTAAAACATATCGTAACAGATTAAAATTATTAAAGTAAGTTGAAACTAACCCAAATTAACCGAATTTTGGCGACTAACCTAAATTAATTAAAAACATTTAAATTGGTTATAACGTATCCGAACCGATTCAAATTACTAAACTAAATTAAAACTAACTGAAATTAACCGAAAGTCGATTGAACGACAAACTAAAACTAACCAATAGCATCAAAAAGGGCTAAAACGTATCGTAACAGATTAAAAATAGTAAAATAAGTTGAAACTAACCAAAATTAAGCGAATTTTGACGACTAACTTGAATTAATTCAATAACTAAAATAAATTGAAAGTAACCAAAATTTGATTGAAAGACTAACCAAAACAAACCAAAAGTAACTAAAAGTACCAAAACGTATCGGAATAGCTTAAAAATAATATTAAGTAAGTTAAAACTAACCCAGATTAATTCAATTTTGACGACTATCCTAAACACTAAAATTGGTAATAACGTATCGGAACCGAAAGTAATCGATAGTTGATTGAACGACCCAATTTTGGCGGCTAACCAAAACTAACCAAAAATATTAAAATTGGTTATAATGTATCGGAACAGGGTTCAAATGACTAAAATAAATTAAAACTAAACGAAAGCTGATTGAACTAACCCAAACTAACTAAAAGCGCCAAAACGGACTAAAACGTATCATAATAGGTTACAAAATTTAAAGTGCCCAAAAATAATCGAAAATTAATAATATGGAAACATTCATAAAATATATACGAAGGGTACAGGGGAAAAACGATCTAGGCGCTATTTCCATAGGAAACTGTTATTATTGATTTCACAGAAAATTTTATTCTTGATAAAAGTTGGTGCTTGGAAAAAAACTAATTTTGACAATGTTAAATTAAGACTAAGTATTACAGGGTACTTAAAAAATACAAAAATGGTGGTTAAAAAAACAAAAACTTAGGAATATCGGAAAAGCTTCTACAGGAAAAATAAAACTCCTATTAAGGTAAAAATAAAAGTCAAATACCATTTTTTCCAAAAGTGCATCGTTGCTGAAAAAAATAAGGACAAAATTAAGAAAAAGCGGGTTTTTTCAGTAATTGAAATGGATTTTCTCCGCAACGGTGCGGTGCACTTTTGGAAAAAATGGTATTTGACTTTTATTTTTATCTTAATGCGAGCTTTATTTTTCTGTAGAAGGTTTTCCGATATTCGAAAGTTTTTGATTTTTTCACCACCATTTTTGTATTTATTGAGTACCCTGTATAACTTATCTTTAATTTAGCATTGTCAAAATTAGTTTTTTTTCAAACACCAACTTTTATCAAGAATAAAATTTTCTGTGAAGTCAATAATAGAAAAGTTTCCTATGGAAATGACGCTTAGATCATTTTTTCCCTGTACCCTTCATATGTATACACATTTTATAGAAATAACATGTTTTTAATTTTTTTATTAGTCTTACAACCATTTCATCATTTAGCCATGTTGATTTCAGTTTGACAATATAATTGAATTATATTTCAATATAAAAGGTCTCAAAAGAGCGGAACATATTTTCCGATTTTCGAATTCTTCTAAAAATTCTAGATAAATTTCATGTAGCATGTCGAATAGCCTCCTTTCCATTTAAAGAATTTGATGTGTTTAACTTAGCGCAAAACGATTTGCATCTTCATATCTTAGTTATTTAGTAATTATCTAGATATACGAAATTTTCGGTTTGGTGGGGAGTATTTTCCAGGTTGTGGTTATGTGGAAGATAAGAAAGTGCAAAACATTTTGTTTGACAATAAACAGTTCGTATTCTACCATAAAGGCGTAAGTCTCAAAAACATTGTTTTTGCTGGTTGTTTTTCGTAAAAGTCGATCGTTATCCAGATATATCCATTATTTGATATTTGATCAGCACCTTGATATCATTTTGATTCGCTGTACCTTTTTTGGTTTTAAAGATACCAAGGTAAACAAAAAAGCAAAATGTAGAGTTGGTAGCCAAGTTTTTTCTAGATTACATATAAAACAAACACCAATAATTTTCTGACATAAAAGCCTACTTTATATATTTTTTAAATAGAACACCCTGTGTGTTACTACATTTTTGGACTCTCTAGTGAAATCAAAACACATGTCGTGTATAATATCCTATACCTATCTTTAGCTGTTTACGAAATATTGATAGTTGAAAGTCGGGCATTTTGACAGGCTCTAAACCGCACGAGATCAAAGAAAACGGTTTGCACATCTCTATCTTAGGTTTTCATAAGCTATCGAATGACAGTGGCTTTCAATTTAACCGGAGGTTTAAAAGTTCCGGTCAATTTTATTCGCGGGTTAAATTCAAAGTTACTGTCATTTGATAGCTCATGAAAACCTAAGACAGGAATATGCAAACCGTTTTCTTTGCTCTCATGCGGTTTAGATTTTAAAGCCTATCAAAATGTCAAAATGCACGACTTTCAACTGTCAATATTTCGTAAACACCTAAAGAAAGATAGGTATAAGATATTATACACGAAATGTGTTTAGACTTCTCTAGAGATTCCAAAAATGTAGTAATATACATGGTGTTCCATTTAAAAAATATAGAGTAGGCTGATATGTCAGAAAATCGTTAGTGTTTTATTTTATATGTAACGTAGAAAAAAATTTGGTTACCAACCCTACATTTTGCTTTTTTGTTTAACTTGATATCTTTAAAAACAAAAAAGTTACAGCGAATCAAAATGTTATCAAGATAAATTGAACGCGCGGTACAGGTTGCTCCGATTTAGCGTAATTGTGCACTTCATGCATAAATTAGTTCGTGAACTATAGCCAGATCAAAAATTTACTTTCATTTCACCATCTTGACAATATTTCTATCTAGCGAATAAAATGAAAAAGCTGTTACGAAAAAATATGCAAAAACGTACATAATACGTTTATAAAATTGTGCAGGTTGCTAAGAATCTATATAAAAAAAAAATTATGTACTTATATAAGATCTTTTTTTAGCTTAGAAGAGAACAACTAGATAAATCAAAATTTTCAAAATTATTATTGCAGATCTTCACAAGTTCATCTAAAACCGTAACTACTTGTGCAAAATAAACTCTCATATAAAGAAACTTTTGTTGTGTATAGATCTTGTTGATATTTAAAGATTAACTTGGAGCTTATATTATATTATAGTTATATTCAGCATTCAAGAATGCTGTACTTACTACAAGTAATCTACATTCGCCATTCTTAATTTCACTTCAAAAGACATTTTTAACTATTTCTTTCAGGTGTAATGTTTAAATAAATATCCGGCTCTCTTTATGCAGCTTTTTGGATTAAAAAATGGTTATTCTCTACTCGAAATAAACAGTATTTTATAAATCATATATTTTGTGATGAAAGTTTAAATAAAATAATAGGGGAGAGTAACAATTTTAGTATATAACGTCCCAAAAAATTTTAGTACGGCTCACTTCACTAATGATTGCCGGAGGGTTGACGTCAAGTTAGATTTATTTATTTCCTCCCCACTACATAGTGATAAAGTTGGTCCTCGCTTCTCAAAGGTGCCGCGCTTAAGTGTCGCAGCTATAGTTTTCTTTAGGCTATGGTATAGGCCCCTCTTAAACGGGCCACCCTGTACTTAATTTATTAAGATGGCCCTTGGCACATAAACAATAATTGGACGTAAATTACGTCTCAATTAATCAAAGATAAAGATAAGATAATTACTATCTCGCTTTGAGATAGGAACTATGTTTATAGATAAAGAAAAAATTAACCAGGTAATTTTACACGTGCTTAAACTCTTTAATAAGCAAATCAATACTGATACATCATGGATCAAACGTTGACACGATAAGCAATAAGAATTATAGTTTAAAGCTACAAATAAACTGAAAAAGTAATGAAATAAGTCTGAAAATTTACTATAACTAACAATATTGCTAGCAAAAACCCAGAGAAATTCTACTACAAATTCAATTTACTACCTTTTACAGGAAAAGATAAAATCTGCTCTGCGAATCTCCCCAACAATATCGTCAAATCTAAATGAAAATATCTAAATAATGTGTGTGACCGTTTAAAACGATGAAATAATTCCGTTCTCGATAAATTTGGATTAAACCATTATCAAATTACACGAATTTGACCAATAAGAAACGCAACTATTCACCAAAAAATCGGTATTTAACGTTAAGGTCACCAAAAAAATTTACAATTGTTGAAATCGCAATTACTTGAAAATGGAATACAAAAGCTAAATATATCTGAAACAATTTTTAATTATTTATTTAAAGTATGAAGGGATTATTGAAAAATATGCAGAATGAATAAGATATTTTAAGACCAAAAATTATTACGACTCACCGTGCCGACGTCTTAACACAAGATGACCCGAAATTTTTCAAAACTGTATATTCTACCCATTTAAAATTCAACGGTTTTTTTTCATTGGCCAGTTCAAAACACGTGACAACCGTTGTAAGAAACACGGCGTCAAGCTAAGGAAGCATTCAAGCATTGCCTATCAATATACTAAACATTGAACTGCCTATCAATATACTAAACATTGTAAACCATTGAAAAATAGGTAGAATAAATGGAGCGGAATAGACAAATATTTCATAACATTATATTTAACATATATTCCGTTGCATTCCCCATTAACCCGGTAAGAAAAGTTTGTTAAAGTGTTATCAAACTTTTCAAAAATTTAAAAATTGGAAAAAAAATGAAAATTTTCGAGAGCCACCTTTATACTTAATTCTTGAAATTATTAGACAAAAATTGAAACTAAAACTGTTTAGGAATTAACGTTAATCTAAAGCTTAATATTAGGAAAAGATTATTTTTCACTTATCCACTAGGTCACCTACAATAAGTGCGCGTCAAAGGCCTAGCGCCAATAAGAGCTGGTCGATAACTAAATCACAAACTGCGCTGATCAAAGTACAACACAGTGCATGGCGGATCATAGTGTTTAGACAGTCTATACTTACATTAAAGTTGAAATCTAGGATTCCACTGTCCAGAAAATGCAAGGCAACACGGTAGACCACGCAGTTTTTGTATTTAGGCTCGAAATTGTTAGAGGAAGGACAAGCATACGTGGCTCTGAGTCGATTAAAGTCTTTGGAAGGATTATGTATTGAGGAGTTAGATTGCAACAAATTGTCAGGAAAGAAACCTTGTAATAATGTGGCACTAAATGAACTAAATATAATGAGAAATATTAAGTAACGAAATAAAAACTTGAAAATAAAATTAGTAAAAAAACTTTTTAAATTAAACGATTTTATTTGAAAATAATATAATGCTAAAAGCTAAAAAATAATTCGTTAGGTCCTAGGTACTAGTTATCACACCACTCTCCTCATCAATCTAGGACATTCATCAGATAAAAAAGCAAAATCGTGGGGCGTAGCCTAACCTGAGTAAATATGTAAATGTTATTTATAACAATATGAGCGGTTGACTATTGATAGAAATGAAGGAGAGTAGTGTGATGACCAGTACCTAGGACCTAACGAATATTTTTTTATCGTTTAGTATTATATTATTTTCAATAAAACCGTTTAAGTTAAAAGGTTTTTTTACTTATTTTATATATGGGTTCAAATAGAAAAATATGCATAGGCGAAATGAGTGAAAAAATGTGTGTTGCGCCATTGAGGGTCACAAAATGTGGCTGTCGCCCTAGAACCGGCAAACTTTCTCTACTAGAATATATCCAAATAAATTTTACTGGTTGTTGCTAGTTGTGGCAATCTTGTATTTTCTTTTGTATACCTCTTTAAACAAGCACAATTTATCTTTTAGATTACTGCTGCTGACGATCAAATCCACCAAAATTTAGTAAAGCCAGGGAGATGTAAGGAAGAAGGTAAATACAATTTCTCTATTGTACTTTGTACTTATCTTATTTTTAAAATTTTTAAAGGTCTCCTTTCCCCTGAAGAAAAAGTGACTAGTGTACGCGTATTGCTTTAAACATACAAATATATCATTATCACATGTCAAGATTGTCAAGTTATTATTTTAGCGCTTCTTCCGACTTTACTATTGCATAATTCCTTTTTGTAGATGTGGACATTGCAGAGGAGGACGTAGTTATAGAAGAGAAATGGCAAGATAAAATAAGCTCAGGTTTTGATCGCTTGGTAGCATTCGCATCGACAGAATTAGACAAGCGACGTCGTTCGACAGACGGAACAGACAGCTGCAACAATTCACCCGATTCTGGCATCGGGCATGGTTTAGGAGAAACTCTCATCGTAGGTCCGTCCAAACAACCCATAAAGTTGCACCCGAAACCAACTCTGTTCAAGATGCCTGTTAGCAAAACGTATTTGGAGCCTTCAATCTTAGATCATGGTCCCGATGACGCTGGTCCTCCTAGAACACCGTCCCCTACATCTCCTAATCCCTATAATATCAATTTTAGTCCTGAGCCTGCCAAAAGCCCTACAAGACTAAATCCTGCTTTACTGAAGTACCAACGCTATCCTGACGACAAAAGCAAGAAGCCTGATGCACATTTCAAGAAAAAGTTTTTCTATCGAGAACATTGGAGGGATGACGAGTGGACTAGAGCCAACGATGAAAGACTAGACGCAAATTATGAACCCGTAAAAGATAAGTTCAGACCAAAAGGCAAAGTTTGGGATTGGAATCGAGACTCACAACAGTTGGCCACACAGGCCATGGGTAATGAATGGAGCCGATCGCATGATCCATACCCTTGGAAACATTGACACCACTTATTGGATTATTATTACGGCAGGCTTTGCGCCGATTTCAAAGAGCAAATGTATGGGTGGCGTTATCCCTATCCTAATTACTTTTAAACTTATATCAGATTTTGATTTGGTCGATTGGCGTTCGAATGTAAAGGTGTCTGCTTGCATGCATTTTTAGGGCTCTTCCTAGAATCCAACTAAGGTATTCAAAAAGTGACAATTCATTACTCGATCCTGATCATAATACAATTCAGTTTTTTGTACCTATTCATTTCTTGGTTGGATTCAGAAGCTTTTATTTTCATTGCTTATGTAACATTTGATTGAGCCTTGGCCCTATTGCCAAATTGAAATGTATGTCTATAAAGGGTGTTTCTTAATCGAGTACAAAAATCTTAACACTTTCTCTTTAGATAATTTTATGAAAAAAGTGTTATATGAACATGGGTATAAAGTGCTTCGTTTCCAATATATCTTCCAAACCACGCAAGATAGTTTAACCAAATTTGTTGTACCATTTGACCTACTTGAGTGCCATAAAAAAACAAAAATATCAAGTTCGATAATAATTAATAAGTTGCGGATATATGTGATTGACTAGTTATATTATATTAAAAATAAAGGCAATACAGCCTTAACGAAAATAAAATTTTAATACTCTATTAAATGTGTAATTTAATTCTGAACAAAAGTCGTCTCATGTCTTTTTTCATCATTTGCCACCATTTAATTACAATTTTCGATTTTTCATAGTTGGAACATTTCACAAAATTATGACGAATAGTTCATGCAAAACAAGTGTGCCATGAAACGATGTCAGCAAATAATTTTTAGCATTGTTTGACATTCCTTCATATTGCGTTTAATGAAGATAATACTTTTTAAAATTGTCTTTATTTTAATCAAATTATGACAAATTGCTCAACTCATCAAATTACCAATATGCGTTTTGTGTATGGGCATGCCGACGGTAATTCCTCTAGAGCTCAACGTATTTACAGAGGCAAATATAGTAATGGTCAGGTGCCCTGTGCGAACTTTTGCAAGGCTTCATGAACGCCTTTGTATATACTACTAAGTATATCTCAATTGGATACTCGAAAAAATTATAGGACAATCTAAGTTTAGCACCACCGTGCTTATTACAGATGAGGAGAGTTTATGGCGCAATGCTATTATGAATTTTCATAATAATCACTTATAGTGTTATGGAAACCCCCAGTCCAATAGTTGAGTTGTACTTCCAATATTAATTTTCCTTTAGTGCTTGGATGAGAATTATTGCAGATTACCTTATTGGGCCTGATTTCCTTCCTCCACGACTAAATGGTGAAACGTCTATCTAGAAATGAGTTTGGAAGTTCCACTTGCAATAATAAATGCGATTTTTTTTGCATGATGGGGCTTAGGCGCACTTTTGTCGTCAAGTGCGTAAATTGTTATACATATGATATCTCAATAGATGAATTGGTCGAGGCGCTCAACTACCAGATCAAAGGTGGCCTCCGAGGTCTCCAGATTTAAATCTAATAGACTTCTTATGGGTACATTTGTAATCTTTAGTCTACACTACCCTTTTAGAGGACCAGAACGATCTAAGTAAGGAATCTTATAATCACTGGATGCTACACAATACGAAATACTCCCGATACTTTTCAGCATGTCCGGGAATCTTTCCAAAGACGAGCTAATGCATGTGTTTCAGTCGCGAGTGCTCAATTTCATTAGTTCCTGTAGATGTATATCATAGATATGTACATAACGTTTTGAATTTGTTTTGTATATGTCACCGTTTCAATGTCACATTTGCTTTGTAATTTGCAATTAAACGGTGGCAAATGTTAAAAAAAAACGCAAGAAACAGCTTTTGTTCAAAATAGAATTGTACATTTAATAGAATATTCAAATTTAATTTTCTTCAAGCCGTATTGCTTTTATTTTTATAATAATAATATTGATTAGTCATAATATCTCCGCCACTGACTAATTACCAAATTTGACATTGTTTGCTTTTTATGACACTCAATTAGGACAAGTGATATTCCAAATTTTATTAGCTGCGGAGTTTGGGAGATATAAAATAAAAACCATACAGTTTTGTAAACGTTGACACACAGTATATCAGAGGCAAAGCACTTTATACCC